>JASAOP010002696.1:0-55493 GCA_030849055.1 Crithidia thermophila
AGCATGGTCTAAGCCCCACGGGACCTTTGGAGATGTCCGTACGATTAGCGTATGAAGAGCCACCGAGTCACCTCTTGGTCTGCCCAGGACTGAGAGCACTGCATGCGAGAAGCCTGAAATGGAAACACCCCACATCGTGGAGGCGGTCGCAGATGTCAAACTCGCAAACTTTCTTCTTGAGATGATCTGGCACATTCCCAACCCAGGCTCACCGACGAGCTGCGCTACCCGCCCCGCAGAGGCTGTTAACGGCGCAGGTAGTGCTGATTCGCAAGAGCCACCAATAATAGTTTCTTCCTCAAATAATGCGTCCTCCGATGAGATGTCGAATCGCAGGCGTCGCAGAGATGGGGCAGACGAAGTTCCGCCGCCATGTTTACGCACTGTCCGGTATCGCGGCGGACGGTTTAAGGTGATAGACTAGGGTTTTAAGCTGTAGTGTATTTCAATTTAAACTGATGCGTTTTGTAAGAAGGAAAGTACTGATGCCAACCGTGTTTCCTAAACAGAAAACAAGGAAAAAAGCAGTTTTCAAATGGCTAATCTGGTTTTCGTGCAAATAATTGTGTGTTTTTTTCACTAGCAAAGCAGGTAGGGTTTCACAAAAAGCAGATGGAGTGGAAAAGAGCACGTTCGTGCCGGCGAAAGACTTTTCTTCTCGCAACTCTTTGCGGTTAAGCGACGGAGTAAAAAACAAATTGAAAAACAACGCCATCGGCGTTCGCGCCCGTGCCGCGGCCGCCCAGTGAACCGCACAGCCAAACCTCTTTTTGACGCTACTCAGCAACGCCTCCAACGTGCGCAGCCGTCTAGCCGTCGTCGGCGTCGCGGAGCTCGAACGCGACGTTCTCAACTTCATGCGCAACATGTGGAGCAACAGCGCATGGCTCCAGATGCGCAGCCTTTGAGCAAAGCCCAATCTCTTCCGCGACGAGTACAGCCTGGAACGAGACGAGATGAGCTGCATCCTGTCCCTGCACTCCCTGCAGGTGTTACCAGGGACGACACACACGTACACACGGTACCTGGTGAACATCTTCCGCAGAATGGGTTATTTGCACAGCAAGCTGTCTCTTTACGGCTCTGCCCTTCGCTCGACTGGCGCTGCTCCCGACGACGTAGACAGCGCAGCAGCAGTGCCTGGGTCCTCGTTTACGGTGGTTGAGGAAAAGCACGGCGCACTAAGGCGGCGATTTATTTTGTGGCCAAAGGTCGTGAACGACTGGGTGGAGAGGCAAGGGTACCATGCGCAGGTCAACCTCGACACCAACCCATTCGAATACGTGTTGCACGAATGCAGCGGGATCACCGACTGGACGACCTCGTTCTTCCAGGTCGCCATTCCGCTGGCATGGCGTTTGTTGTTTACTTTCCAGGCCACAGACGGCACGCGCTACCGCATGAGAGTGCTGTCGATGGGGCTTAGCGTCAGCCCCGAGATCATGCGCAAGCTGGCTTCTATTTTTTTCCGGCCACCCGCGCTACGCTCGCCAGCCTCAGCGAGACGTTTCGGTGAACGTGTGGATCGATAAAATTCAAGTCTGCGGGCCACGCGGCCACGTCGAGCACGCGCTGGGGCGCGTTAAAAAGTCAGTATGCCGCTTCCGTGTCACCCTTGACAGGGACAAGACAGTTATCTCCACGAACTACACCTTCGCGGGGGTGCGCTTTGACCATGCGCACAAATAGGTGTCAGTGGGCTCAAAAGCTCACCGCAAGTTGATCGAGGATCCCACAAAGAATCTTGTCCTAGAGAAGCTTGAGCGCTTGATGAGAAAGCTCTGGTTCGCAACGCGCATCCTCTTCTTGCCTGTCCACCAATTTTGGTGGTGCCTCAAGGTAACCCGGCGGCTCTTCGCGCGGTGGTCCCGAGGCATGCTGCGCGGTGACAAGCCGCCACAGCTTCCACAGGGCGCCGCGACGCAACTGCAGAGTTGGTACGCTTCGGCTGGCGAGAACGTGCCACGCCGCGTGCAGACATTGCCCGCCTTGACAGGCGAGTACGACCTCTTCGCCGACGCCGCCCTCCTTGGATGGGGTGCGGTCTATGTCGACCGAAAAAGTGAGGGGGCCGTCATCGCTGGCATTCGTTGGGGCACAGCGGCCAACAACACCAACGGAGCGGATACGAGAGCAGTGGGCTTCGCATTTGCTGCCTTCAGGGAATTTCTCCGCCCAGGTGCTACGATCTACCTTTACATCGACAACACATCCGCGCTGTCGGCCGTACGCAAAGGATTCGCACGAAGCTATGCTATTAGGGAAGAGCTGCGTTACTATTTGGTGGGGTTGCCTTTTCACTTATTGGCATTCTACATCAAATTGGCTGTCAATCCGGCAGACTATCCAAGCCACCATCCGTTATACCAGACGCGGCGGCAAAGCAATACTTCTATGAATCTTACATTCCTTTCACTCTTTTTGTCTCTTTGTATTTTGAAAAGAGCTAAAATGCTTGCACCTTCTTTCGCTCGTCGTCAAAGATTTTAGCAAACATTAAACACTTACTTTTTTTTTAAAGGTGTGAAAAAAAAAGGGAGGGGGGGGGGAAGGTATTGGTGGTAACAACACTTAAGGGTTTCTTAAAAAGGTTTTGGGGTCGGTTGGTGTGGCGAACGGGCGGTTTTGATAGGGAACGTTAAGCGGGTGTCAGAATGAACCCCCCCCTCCCTCATTTCCTCTCAACATGGAAATTTGTCGAAGCAAGATCTCCACTCGGTATTTGCTGTTCGGAATTTGCAAGCAAGGACAAGATGCGCCTTTTTTTTTTTGGTTGGGCTCCCACAGTAAGCATCGGCACAACTTTGCACGCCTCTGCATCTGCTGTCTCACTGGCGAATTAATTTGACATTGGCTCGTATTGTGTTAATTTTTGGTCTTATGCTGTTCATTCCGATATTTATTCGGCGAGTTTCAAAATTTTGCGAGATGATGATGTTCATGCTGCGGTTAGTGTGGCACCACAGACTCACTTTTAAAGGGGTCAATTTTTAGCGTCAAAAAGAAGAACGGACCGATGCAAACAAACTTCTTTTTCTTGTCGACAGGAACGTGCACCAATATGTGGTATCCCTACTGTAGCGGCCTCCCTGAAGCAGTTTGACTGCGGTAGGATGAGCAGTTTAGTATTAATGTTAATCTGCGTTTTCTCAGGCCGCATTCCAGTGTCGTCTTAATAATTCTCCGATGTCCTCCACTGAATTTCACCTGCTGTTTAAAGGGCTACCTACACGGGTCATTTTTTTTCTTTTTATAGAGCGAAAATGGCAGAGTTGTTACCCTATACCTTCTGCTATTGCGAAGAAAATGTATACGCTTGCTTGGAGAAGGCTCGCAATTATCAAAGCATTTTTGACTGTAGCTATGCCGTTTTCATGAGCACTTTCGCTTGCAGCCCAGGTGAAGAAAGGCTCAATGTGTGGTCGTCGAAAGTGCCTTATCGGAGTCACAAATCCTCCGACTTTGATGAGGACGTGACGATCTGGGACTACCACGTTATTGCTCTTTTGCACGGCAGGCTCGACGGCAAGTGGTACGTAGTCGATCACGACTCACATCTTCCTCGCTCGGCGGATCCCAACTTGAAAGAGTGGGGTGAGTATTGCATCGAATTTCCGCTGTACGTCGAAAAGACTCTTTTTCTTGAGCATTTGGCACCGAAGGGCGTCGCGCGATCTGTAGAGAAAATGATGGACGCGGTACGGTATCGTATTATTTTAGGAGACGAGTATCTCTGTTTTTTCCGCAGCGACCGCTCGCACATGATTGGAAGCTCTGGGCAGTATGCGCAACGGCCGCCACACTGGCCTCCAATTGCCGAATTTCCAAAGTGGGCGAATGCTACCCAACGTCAAAATGTCAGTGGGATCTTCCAAACGCTCGATCCTTCCTTGCAGCGAAATAACTTAACGTGTTTTATCAACATGGCCAATGACCGATTTCCCGGGGTTGTTGTTGATCGAAGGTCCTTGTCTGCAACTTGCAGTTAAATTATTTTTTAACAAGAAAAACAAAAAAAAACTCTGCAAATGTCGCGTTGATTTAATGAAACTGTTACAGTGTCAGAAATTTTTATTTTTACATTAAATAATGTTATTGAAGCGCCTCTGTGAGTTCATTTGTGTTCGCAGAGCCACACTTATGGAAAAAAAAAGTATTTTTTTTTGCTTGCTGATTTTGTTCAGCTTGCACAACTAGAAAAAAAAGGCTACGCAATGCTACGTTTTTACTTTAATTTTCATCTTTTTTTTATTCCTCTGTCTCCTTCTCTTTCCTCAATCCTTTTTTTTTAAATCTCCATACCGTATTTGCTCGTGCAAAAGCTCTTTTTAGTAAATACCACAAATGAACGTTTTTTTCGACAATACTACCGGATACTTTAGCGATGTTCCCTACTTCACTCCTGTTGAGACCACTGTTTTCTACGAAGCAGTGCAGAGCTGCAGATTGCACAAGCTTCCTGGGCATTTGATGGTGCCGCCAAGGTCTGCACCTTTTTTTATGACGAGCGGCTCCGAGCTTGCGAACCAGATCGGGGACAAATTTGCTACGGCTACGGGAACCAAAACCAAGTCAGCCAGTGCGGTACTTCCTGAATTTACAGTGGACTTTAGCTCTACAAGGCCTCTGTTTAAAAAGAACGGTGACGATTTTGTGCGCGTGAGAGAGGCATGTCCCGACTCGAATCAAGAGCCGTCAGAGGCGAACACGTCGGCCGACACAATTACTTTAATTGACGTCGCATCGATTGGCCGGATTTGGACTGAGCTCATCTCGCTCCTTAACGGCTGCTCAAACGCAACTAGCAAATTTTGCATTCGCTACGTGGACATTTTCTGCACGCAGCCAAGCGGGCTCGGGGAGTGCCTTGTGTCTCTTCTCGTGGCTGGCGTGGCGTCCATTTTGCATCATTACTCTCAAAAACCGGCATGCGCCTCTGCTCTTGAAAGCATTGAGATCGATTTCGTGGTTCTCAACACTGCCGATGGGGCTTCTATTGCAGACCAACTTCAGTTTCACATCGAAAATAAGCTGAAAATATCTGTGCGACGAATTCGTCAGGAAAACTTCGACGCATGCTACGAGAGCATAATTTCAGCTGCACAGTGCTTCAAGTGCTCCAGCACGGAGTGGCTTGAAAATGTCTGCAGCGAAGCTGTCGACGCTCACGAGGTGCTGTGTGACGGCGATTGGGACGAGTGCAGCGGCAAGATGCGCTCCCCGGTTGTGTTGCTTGTAGTTCCCCAAATTGCATCTGTGCGCTCCGCTCTTGCAAGCCAGATCCTCGACAGCTACAGCTCTGAGCCGCTGCGTGTTCAGGCTGATACTTGCTGGAGTGTCGATGAGCTCAGCAAAGCAACGCCCGTCGTTTTCATGTGCAGCGCCGCCTGGCTTGTGAACGAGATGAGCGTCTCTGCAGAGGAAAGCATTTTTCGCAAGCTGGATGTGAGAATTGTTCTTCACGGTGGGTTTTGCGAGGCTGCAAGTGCGTTTGAGGAGGAAATCGTGCGCTGCGCGATCGTGTTAGAGAGCTTTGGCGTCCAGCTCACGGAAATGCGCATTGCTCAGCATGCGGCGCTCTCTTTTTCTCCAGACGTCGTCCACTCCGATGCCGACTCCGCAGCTGCGTCGGTGCAGATGTGTGGCAATGTGCTGCTACTCCTCTTCCGCCGTTTCGTAATGCGCTTTTCACCGGGCAGCAAGCAGCCCTACGTGAGTATTCGCCGCGACTTGTTTTGGACGCTGCGTTCGTGGAGCTTTTTCAACTCCAGTGTTCGCACCCTTCAAAATGCTGGCATTTTTTCACACAGTCCTGAGTCTTCAGCCGAGGCTCTCGAAATGGGCGTCTTGGGACGTTTCTTGTCGTTCCGGTTTCGCATCGGCAACGCTGGCGCACAGTATGGCGCGCTGAATTTAGTTGATGGAAAGGCTATTCTATGGTCGTTCCTGCTTCGCCAGCCGTTGAGCGTTGTGCGAGAGGTTGTCAGGAAAAGTCACGTATTTTCCTCATGGGTCGACCACGGTATCGCGACGTTTTGCCGCGATTATCAGTTGGCATTTACATACGACGCTTTCGACCCTCAGGAGGCCGTCGTTGAGCAGCTCGCAGGATTCGGCTTTCGTGATGGCGACAAACAGAACCGCGTTCATTACCTGCTGAGCTCGCCGTCGGGCACACGTTTTCCGCTCCGCTCTCATCTTACAACGACTGCGCCGACGGTTTGTCGTGGGTGGTACGAGCAAGCTCCGTTGAATGCCGGACTGGCGTTGGAAAAGAAGGAGGTTGGCGTCGTCTGCCTGCCTCCAAAGGCGTTGTATTGCGAAGTGGAGGCCGTGGACAGAGCCACAACATCGCGGCTGCAGTGCCCGCTGGAGCTGTCGTACCCCATACTAGTGGCGCACTCCGTGTTGCACATCTCGCTGCACAACGTGTGCGTCTTCAGCGAAACCGTGGAGCCCAGCACTGTTATGCCGCTGCCGGTAAATTTACTCGAGTCAGGCGTCATGCAATTTCTGCTTGGCGGACTCGTCAAGTCAAACGCTGGTTTATGGCTTGATGGGGTTATGCATGAAATTGCGCCTGCGGCCTCCGATGCCTCCGTTCTCGCGCCGCTGGCGCTGAAGGGCAAGCGTTTCATACAACACTGCGAGAGAGAGCTTTTCACGCGGAAAAGGCGGCGGGTGGAGGCAGCGGCTGAGAAGTTAAGTGATTCGGGGGCGTTCCAGGGCCTACTACCACGCACGGTAGCGGAGCGTAGCGCCGTCGAAGAGTTGGTGCAATTAATCCAGTCGATTGGCAGGGAGAAGGCGGAGAAGATGTTTCGCGGGAAAAAGGGCTTCAATTTTCTGGAGACTGCACACGAGCTCCATCCTTTTTATTTGTATCACTTGAAGCAGTAACAAAAAGAAAAAAGAAAAGAAAAAGTATTATTAAATTATTTTTTCGATGTTTCGTTGATGCATGGAGTAAAAAAAAAAAAATAATACGGAACGCCATCAGTTTGGAGCGCGGGTTCGCTTTTTTAAGATGTGCAAAATTCACTCCGTCATCTCCTCGAGAAGCAACACTCACGGTTTTTTCTCTTTTCTTCTGTAGGTACGTCATCGTCAAACTCTGCTGTTAAAAATGACTAATTTGATATTTTACTTTTTCTCATCATAACTGTAATACGAAGCAAAAAAAAAAAACATTTTTTTTTTTGCTGCTGAAAAGCGCAGTTAATCGCCACTTTCTTCCTCTGCTTTTCCCACCGCCATTCTCTATTGCTTTCACCTTTGCTATTCTTTTGCCGTCAGCGTGAGAAGCTGCCGCTTTAAATAAATAAAAACACGGAACGGTTGAGCAATGCAAGCGGAAGTGGCGAAGAAAACTAAGGGGAACGCTTTCGTCTATCGCACCGTCCTCGCCGTCACGCTGCTGCTTGCGGTCTTGTGCTCTGTGTTACTCAGCTGGTCTAGCTCGCGAACGCTATCGTACTCGCTGAGTGGAACGTGGGGCTCAGCTGATGACGGCACGCTGCTTATCGCATGCCAAGGCAGCTCAACTTGGAGCGCCACTTGCGCCTTGGAGTCGAACTTGCTGTCATACAACGGTTTTATTCAAGCATCCCCTTTGACCGGTGGAGGGTGGTTTGCAGCGCTGGAATCCAATTCAACCGGTCTTGCGGCTCTTTGGCATGTTGGCAAAGCCACAACGTTGGTGACGGAATCTGGCAAGAACGGCTTAACAAAAGCTACTTACACACGAAACGAGATGAGTACAGACAATATCATGGCAGCTGTTCGCGTGAAAGGCAAATACATCGCGGCGCTTTTTCTAATTGTGGGAACGTATAAGTGGCTCCAGGTTTCGCTGTTTGGCCAACCCGCTCGGAGAGTACGACGCTTTTGACACAGCTTACCAAACAAACAAACAAACAAACAAAAAACGATGACACGAACAACGTGTCAGGTAATTAGTGAAAGCGCTTCATCTTCTTATGGCGGTGATTCTCAAACACAATTCATGATTTGCAATGCTCTTCTGGTGCTTTCGCACCGCAGCTGCGTTTGCAACCTCCTTTTTTTTTTTGTTTCAGTTATGTAGATGGACTGATCCAAATAGGGGACATCTTTTTCGAGGCTTTCCAATCAAAGTTGTGAAATTCTTTTTTAAATTTACAAAGCTCCAAAAAGAAAACAAAAACGAACAACAACAATAAAAAACATATCTGAGGTGTTTCCTCTCCCATCACTTTCTCGTGCTCCTGTCCTGCTTTCTAGTCCTCTGCAATCACATAAGCTATCACCATACAACACTCACGCTTAACTTACAAAGCTAGCACATCTAAGAGAGCGAAACAGCAAATAGTCAATATATATATATATATATATATATATTTGTTTTCTCCGAGGTCTTTGAGTTCTGAAGTTACGGCTGCGACACCGGTTGCCATTCAGCGAAGAAAAGTAACAAAAAATAAAAAGCGCAGCTTTCTCTGGTTTGTGAGCGTCTTCTTGTCAAACCAAAACAACACTCTCGTAGCGATGCAGAACGCGCAGAAAAGAGAGATGTGCTACGAAGCGCGGGATACGTACCACAAGTGCCTCGACACCCTCCCTGAAGATCCAGAGAAAGAGTGCGGCAAGCAGAAGAAAACTTATGAGCAGTCATGCCCACCAAGCTGGGTGTCTTACTTCGAAAAGCAGCGCGAAAGGGAGGTTATTTTGCAGCTGCAGGTAGAACAGTATAAGGGTCGCTAAAAATAAGCGAAAGTGTCCCGTAGTTTTTTTTTTCTCCTCGAGCGCGGATATTGTTTCACACACTTTATTTTACTACAGGTTTTTCAAAAGCCGGATTTCACAACAACAACAGCAAACACACACCCGTCAAACGCATTTTTCTTTTTCTTTCTCTCTTCCTCTTCGTCTGTGTGCAGGGCGAGATCGCACCACGCAAGTCCCTTTTCTTTAGAGGACTTGGTAACCCTAACACCAATGGATGCTGCAAAAGGGTACCCACTCCGAAAAAAAACGACGTCAAACAGGAACTGTGCTTTTCTGCAGCACGTGGATTGTTAGCGCAGCCGAACAATTCTCGTTTGGAAGCTCCGCAGTGCACGAACGCTTTTGCCATCTCTCCTCCACAATATTCTGTTTCTTGCCCCCCTCTTTTTTTTCTTTGTCCAGTCTCCAGCATTAATAGTTGTGAACTGCATTGTTGGTAAGGTCCGCGTTAGGCGCTCCATTATTCTTCTCAAGGACACCTGTCATTCTTTCCAAACCCCTTCTCTTCCTATAGTATCGTCATGCTCAACTCAGAGGAGCGCTTTGTTGCCCGTGCGCTGGGCAAAAACTACGAGTCTGTGTTCCAAGTCCGCACGATGGGGTCTCTCCTGGCAGGCGTGGCTGCCGGCATTCTCGGCCTCACAAACTTGTGGGGTTTCCTTTTCTTTTTAGCCTGTGCCGCTGTCACTTCTTTTGCCATCATGACATTCGGGTGCAGTGGCAACCCGAACAGATATTTCCCCAAAGGAACGTCTGAGTTGTTCTCTGTCCAGCAGCTTCTCGGCGGCGCCATGACGTACATCCTCGTGTGGACAGTAATTTACGACGCAATCTATATTTTCTGAATTTTTTTGCTTGTTTGTGTGTTTTGGTGAAAACGTGGAGTTGCCTTTAAGTGTGCTGCGAGCTAAAAAAAAAAAAAACACTGCAAGAACTATCAAAGGAATTGTGGTTGTTAAAAAGAAAAAACAAGCGTGGCTGCGCACCGCTCGTAGCAAAAGCAATTGAGCTACGTCAGATAGCGTTGCGTCAGTACTCAGCCGCTGCCTGCTGCACTTTTTGAAGTTTTTTTATTAAAGGCCTTCGGCGGAAGCAAACCGTAAATATTCTTCATCTCCCAGACCTTTGAGGGGGCCAACTGTCGCACACGCTGAACGCGTGTTCCGTTTTTCTGCACACGGCAAATTGTCATGCTGTCGCTTCTCCGTTTCACAGCAACGTCTTACAGTGAATTTCCGCTCGTCTGTACCGAAAAGCTTTTATCGTGAGGCAGCGAGCAGGCGCGCTTTGCTACTCTTCCACCGTAGTGTGTTATCTCCTTCCGACACAATTCTTTCTCTCTTCTTCATCTTCTTTTCCCCTTCGCCTACACTGCACAAAAAAGTTGAACGCGCTGTTTGCTTCTCCATTTTCTTTGACAGTGATGCGTCATCTACATTACAAAATCAGCTAGATGACTGCGTCTTTTTCTTCTTGATCCACCTTCAGTCTTGAAGTCCCTATGCTTCCCCTTTTTTCTTAGTTTTCATACTTTTTTCTTTTTTCTTTTATTTTAAGTGCTTTAATTCGTTCCTTTTTTCTTTTCGAAAAAACAAACCCCCCGTTTTTCGACTTTAACTTGCGCGCCGTGACGATCAGCTGAGCGTCCGTAAAATAGTAGAAGCACGACTGGCTGCATTCGTATTAGGCTTCGTCTTGGAGACAATTGTAAATCACCTTAAACTATAAACGCTGCATTTCCTTCATTTTTTACCCGATCAGAACAAAAAAATTCCGGGTGAAAATGAGTGAGTCGTTTTTTGGCGTGTCCGTCAACATCCCGACTCCTGTCGGGGTGCTCATTGTCTTCATTCTCATCTGCTTGGCGGGGATGATGGCTGGGCTAGTGCTGTGCGTCTTCTCTTTGGATTTAGGTCGGCTGACGGGGCTCGCGCACAATGGGAACCAGGCCGACGCTCAAGGAGCGAAGCGGCTGCTGGCAATTCTGGAGAGGCCCCATTGGCTTCTTATCGCGCTGCTTACGTGGAACGACATCGCGCTGGAGATGATGCCGCTGGTCCTCAACGCCTTCCTCAATCCTGTCGTTGCCGTGGTCACCTCTGTCGCCATCACTCTGATCTTTTGCGAAATTCTGCCGCAGGCCATCTTCATCCACCACGCTTTCGAGTTCTGTGCCTTTCTCTCACCATTCATTCGCGCACTGATGTGGATTACGGCGCCCGTCGCGTGGCCGATCGGCAAGCTGATGGACGCGATTGTTGGCGACAAGGAGGCTGTCTTTTTCCAGCGCCGCGAGCTGCGTGAGATTATTCGTATCCAGGACGAGCTCAACGAGAAGCGGCGGCGGGAAAAGCGCGCTGCGCAGGAAAGCGGGCTCGAGGATGAGGAAAACGAGAGCGACGAGGAGGACCTCACCAAGGAGGAAGCGACGCTGATGCTCAATGTCCTCAGCCTCTCCGAGAGCACGGCGCAAGACATGGTCCAAATTCCCATCGACGACATGTACAAGTGGCACATCGACGCCATTCTCACGCCCACCGTCATTGCGGAAGTGTTCGCCAAAGGGTACAATTTTATTCCTGTGTACGAGGATGCCGAGGACCCGTCAAACGTGACGCAGCTGCTCATGACGAAGATGCTTCTTCTTCTGATCTACAGGTCTGAGGCGGAGGAGCTGCGCGTGCGTGACTTGCAGCTCGTGCCTCTTCCGCGGTTCAGCGGCAAAACGCAAGCCACAGACGTCTTCATTCGTTTGCAGAGCATCTCGCCGCCGATTGTGGCCATCACGGGCGAAGGCGACGATGACGTGATGGGTCTCCTGACGCTGCGCAACGTCACGGAGCAGCTCCACGAGACCACCTTCCAGGCGGAGATGGACCCCCGCAACCCGTCACCCATGCAGCTCATGGTGCGCTCATGGAAGGCGTTCCGCCGTGTCGGGGAGTACACGCTCAACGTAAACAGTCGTCCAAGTAGCTTGAACGCCAGCTTCTCGTTGTACTCTGCAGTCCCTGCCACGGAAATGTCCATCCGCCACGCCAACTCGACGGATCGTCTCAGCATTGTGGGAGGCATGAGTCCACCACACCCTTCGCTGTGCGTCGCCACGAAAGATGGTTTACGTGGAAGTACGCACGCGTAGCGTGCTCTTTCACCCCTCTTTGTTTCTTTTTTTTTTTTTCAGCAAGCGATCGAACTTTTTTCTTCTTGTTTTCTTATTTCTGTCGCCTTCCTTCCCAAAAAAACACACACGCACACACCTACATACGATGAGAACGCGGAAGAAGTTGAAATGGGGCGTTGCACGGAAGTGGGTGCGGAAAAGGTGAGAAAGTTTTTTCAACCCTAACCTGAAAAAAAAATTATTTTCAAATTTTGCACCATGCAAGTGACGAACTCAGCTGTGTGGAACTGGTTGGTGTCCGTACTGGTTTTTGACTGGAGTCTGAAGTGGGCTCGTTTGGCGGGCGTGTTGTAAAAAGAGCATATTGTCTGCAATAGCATTAACTTTCTCCTCTCCTTCTCTTTCTTCCTCCTCTACATTTACAACACTTCTCTTTCTTGTCCGCAGCGTGCACAGAGCAGTTGTGAAGTGCTTTCGACATCGTCGTTCAACAAGCAAAGACCTCTCACACACACACATAAAAAGAAAGAAGATTTTAAGGGTCCAACTGTCACGCGGAGATTACTGAGAAACAAGGGCACTGCTTATCGGAGAGGTTAGCTGATCAGTTTTGCGGTGGACACACATCCAATTCGCAAATTCCACTAGCAAACGAAAAAGCTGCCTCTTTGTGGGCATTGATTTTGTAAAACACTTCTTCGCAACCAATTCGCACACCTCTGCTTTCCCATTCCTTGCTGGGTTAGTTTTGATCTGGCCTATCAGGACAGCCGCGTTCTGTGGAGAGCACTTGCATCGTTCCTTTTTTTGTCTTATAATTTTTGTAGTTTTAGCTGCTCTCTCTTTTTCTCTTTCATCTTTGCTCTTTTTCTCCTTTTCTGTTTTGGATCTTTCTATTCCCCGTTGCGTCATCGAAACAAGCGTTTTTAGCCATGGCGGACGGTTACAGTATTCTGGGCGTGCCCGTCAACGTGTCCATTTGGGTACTCCTAGGCATTATCGCAGTCCTCGTGCTTCTCGCTGGCCTGATGGCTGGGCTCATTATCAGTGTGTTCTCGTTTGACACTGCGCGACTGCAGGCTCTTGCACGCCGGGCTGACACGGTCGAAGGGCGGCAGGCACGGAAGCTATTACTCATTCTGCGCAATCCTCACTGGTTGCTAGTGACGCTTGTCGTGGTCGACTCCGCCGCCACGGAAACTTTGCCGCTGCTTTTTAACGTGCTGCTGAGTCCGGCCATGGCTGTCGTGATGTCCGTCATATTACTGGTCATCTTTGGCGAAATCATCCCCGAGGCTGTTTTCACGCACCACGCGCTGGCGTTCGGCTCTGCGTTGGCGTACTTTATATTAGCTCTGATGGTTGTGACGGCACCCATTTCGTGGCCTGTCGGGAAGCTATTAGACTGGTGCGTGGGGGGCCGCGCGAGCGTGGCGTTCAAGCGCGGCCAGCTGAGGGAGGTCATTCGATATCGCGGTGAAATGCTGCGCGACATGCATGCCAACGACGACGATGCGGAGCTGCCGCATGAGAGAGAACTCGACACCGAAGAACACATACCCATCCAGCGGCTTGAGACGCAGATTATGTTGGGTGTGCTGAGTCTTTCCGAGCACGTCGGCTCCTCTGTCTTAAAAAAAGGGATTGGTGCCACATTCACGGTGCACCACGACGCCGTCATCAGCAAAAAAATGATTCAGAGCATGGCAGCGCACAAACTTACGTATGTGGCTGTGTACAAGGACGCTGCTAACCCTTCCGACGTTACCCAGGTTTTTGAGCTCCGTCTTCTGCTATTTCTGGCCTACTGTGAAGAGAAGTCGGTCGCGCGCATTCGCGACCTTCCGCTTCTGCCACTGCCAAGGTACTGTGCCGACACCCCGTGCAATATTTTACTCGAGTACCTGCATGCGGCGCCTCTTCAGGTGGTAGCGTTGACGAGTCCTCAGAATAGCTCCAAAGTTGTTGGAATTGTCTCTGCTGCCGATGTGGTGGAATTGGTTCACAAGACGTCCTTCGATAGCGCTTACGCGGAGTCGGCGCAGCTCCCGCGCAATGCAGTGGTGCAAACTTTCCGCGAGAACAGTGCTTCCCTGGCTCAGGAAGCGCGTCAACGAATTCTCAGCGAAACGGGCAGTGCGTAACTGTCGTTGCGGCGGAACAGCACAGGAGACTGGTGGAAATCTCTATTTCTTTTATTATTATTATTGACGCTGCTTTTGCTCACTCTTCTCTTAAAGTCAAAAACGAGATAGTGAGCGTGTATTTGAGATCCTCATAAAGGAACGCAAAACGAACGATACAATCATCAAAAACAAGGCTTTCCACCTTGCCTATCGCAACTCCGCAAAGTTGTAGAGCGTCAGCGTTTGAATTTTAAAATGGTGACAAAGCCTTTTCTTCTGGAGTTGCAGCTGCATCACAGCGGAGACGCAGTCCTCACACAGCTAGCTGCTCAACGGCTTGCTTACCCGGTCTTTACTTTTGAAATGCTGCTCGGATGCATCACAGCACGTATTGCAACTATTTTTTTTTTCACTTCTTTCCGTTAAAAAAAAAATGCTCTTTTTTCAATGCTTGCGAGATGCTCCGGTTGTTACTTTCGATCTAATTCAATCTTTTCTTTCTTCTCTGCCTTCCATTTTTTTCCTACCCACGAACGGGCTCACTACCTCACTTGCCTTCATCAAACAAACTAACGAACAAACGCTCAAAACGCACACGCAAAAAAATACAATTTGTTTTTTTTTTCAGCATTAGATATTTAAGCAGCTTTACTGTGCCTTCGATTGTTGTCCTAAAGGTATTTCCATTAAGTTTTCCTCTCCTTTTCTGAAGCAACGAGCCTTACCTCTCTATTGAGGATAATAGCTTTTGTGTGTTCTGCCAAATTACCTGTCCTATCAGAGTGCGTTGGTTTCTGTCTTCTCTTTTCAGAAGTCGCACGTATACCTCACTCCATTTTTCCACCAAACAAGCAGCAGCTCCCCTCAACGAGGATTTTTTTCTCCAATCAACTGTTTGCCATGTCGACGCGTAACGCTCGCCGCGGTATGGGTCCGTTTGGGGCCACGAAGCCAGGCGGTGTGCAGATGAATCACAAGGACCTGCGCAGTGTCCGCGAGGTGACGCTGGACCACTTCGATGCAGAGTACCTCTACCTGCGCGAGAACGAGCTTGACAGCTTTGATTGCCAGACGAGGATGGACTACCTCCGCGTTCTCGATCTCTCGATCAACGAGATCAGCGGTGCTGTGGATTTCCTCAAGTACACGCCGCACCTGCACCATCTCTACATGACTGGCAACAAGATCGACACTCTCGTCGGCATCAGCAACTTCTCGGCGATTGAGACGCTGTGCCTCAGCGACAACTCGATCAGCTCCTTCACCGGCTTGGAGAACCTGCCAAACCTTCGCGTGCTGTCGCTGAACTTCAACAACATCACAAGCTTCGAGAACTACCCAGCGCTGCCGAACCTGCACACCCTGAACCTCGTCGGCAACCCAATCACCGATGCCCCCCGCTACCGTCCCATGGCCATCGCGGTCAACGGCCTCAATTTGGTGTCCGTCGATGGCAACCCGATTCAGGAAGACGAGCGTGCGGAGGCGGAGAAGTACAAGGGCAAGGTGGCCCACTGCGTGCGTGAGGGCTTCACGGTGGAGGGCGAGCACCCGGAGGTGGCTGCCTCGGCCTTCATGGTGAAGATGCAGCGCGCACGCCAGGAGTCGAAGGCGCTGCAGCTGTGCTCGATCAACCTCATCGCCGCCTCCGAGGACGGCGAGATCACGGAGGGCGAGCCGGTGGTGCTGTCGCTCTGCATGCAGGACGTCCGCCCGTACGCGCAGCGCACCACGGAGGTGTTCCAGTCGAGCTACCTCTACCCAGTGATCTTCAAGGTGTCGGGCGAGGCGTCGGAAGTCTTTGTCGTGGGCTCGATGAACGGTTGGACGGAGCCGATCAGTCTGGAGCGGTGCGTCGAGGGCGACGAGGTGTACTTCCACACGACGCTCTACCTCCCCGCTGGCGACTACGAGTACCGCTACATCGTCGACGGCGTCGAAAAGGTGTCGGAGGCGAACAGCATGCCCTCCAAGTACAAGCAGGGCTTCTGCAACATCTACAAGGTTGCCGAGTTGGAACCGCAGGAGGAGGAGCAGGACACCATCTTGCACATCCGCTGGATGCGCAGCGCCCCGAACGGTTCCTACGACGTCATCGAGGACGAAAACTCGCTCACCTACACCCCCGCCACGAGCGACATCGACTGCTGCGTGCGCGCGGAGGTGCTGGCCTACATCAACGGCGAGTTTTCCTTCCTGTACTTCGACATCTCCACCCCCATCAAGCCGGCTCCGCCGCAGTGCCCTCGGCTGGAGGTGACCGGCGTTGCCACGGAAGGCGGTGTTCTCATTGCGGAGGCGGACTACCTTGGCGGGACGGAGGGCATCTCGGTGCTCAAGTGGTTCCGCATCTCAGCCAACGGCGAGGAGGCGGAGGTGGATCTGGTGGACCCGTGGGCAGGGTACGAGCTGACCCGCCAAGACATCGGCTGCCGCATCCGCGCGGAGTTCACTCCGGTGCGCAACGACTGGGTTGCTGGCGAGCCGAAGTCCGTGACCACGGACCTCGTGACGCCGTGCACCCCCGAATGCCGCTCGATCAAGATCATCGGCAACCTCGTGGAGGGCAGCCAGCTGGAGGTCGACGTCGACTACCACGGCGGTGAGGAGGGCGACAGCTTCTACCAGTGGCTGCGCAAGTCTGGCAACAAGGACGAGTACACGCCGATCGCCGGTGCCAACGGCACCAAGTACGTAGTAGCAGTCGAGGATGTCGGTCAGTGCCTCGCGGTGGAGTACACCCCGGTGAACGCGGAAGGCGTTGCTGGCGAGACGTGCCGGTGCGTTCTGGACAACCCCATCGATGCCGGCGCGCCAACGGTGTCGAACTTGTCCATCATCGGCACCATGGAAGAGAAGCACACCCTGGCGATCGAATTTGACTATCGCGGAGGGCAGAGCGGCGCGCACATGGTGCAGTGGTACCGGCGCGACCGCAGCCGCAACCACATGACCAAGATCGGCGCACCGAACAGCACCTTCGTCGTGCTGTCCAACAAGGACGTTGGCTGCTCCATTGAGGTTTCCGTGACACCGGTTCGTCGGGACGGTGTGACCGGCAAGGTGGTGACGGCACTCCGCGACGGCCCGGTGGAGCCATGTGAGCCGGAGGTGAAGCAGGTGAGCATTGTCGGCAACGCCGAGGTCGGCGCCGAGCTGGGCGTGCACGCCGACTACTGTGGCGGCGTGGAGGGCAAGTCGATCGCGACGTGGGAGGTGCGCGACCCTGAGACGGACGTCTTCAACATCGTGGAGCGCAGCGCGAAGAAGTACATTGTGAAGGCCAGCGACGCGGGCAAGACGCTGAGGGTCACCTACACGCCGGTCCGCAAGGACGGCGTTGAGGGCGTGCCGAAGACGTGCGTGGTGCAGGTCGCAGCCGCCCCGCTCCCGCCCCCGCCCCCGCCGCAGCCGGTGCCTAAGCACGTGGACCCTGTGGCAGCGACGCCGCTTTCCGACGCACCGCCGTCGACGCGGTCCTCGAAGAAGGCTTCTGTGAAGTCCACGCCGAAGCCGACGCCGAAGCCGACGCCGAGGGCCGTCACGCCGAAGGCAGCTACCCCGAAGCCGACGCCGAAGGCTGCGACCCCCACCCCCACGCCAAAGGCTGCGACTCCTACGCCCACGCCGAAGGTCGCCACTCCCACGCCTACGCCGAAGGAGGCGGCCCCGAGGCCGGCGGAGCCGGAGCAGCCTCCGCAGCGCGACGGCAACATCCACATTGTGCCAAAGACGCGCGACTCCGATGAGGACTCCGACGAGCTGTAAGGCATCATTTGCCGCGTCGGCGGAAGCAAGTGCCGTTGCGACGGTACTGCACGGCATTTTGTTCAATTTTTTTTAGACATTCAAGTAGCAGAGATGTTGGCACCACGCGTTGTTTGTTCCGTTGACCTCTGTGTAGACCCGCCCAGAAAAAAAATATCTTTTGATGAGTTGTCAACTGTTTACCACCTTATTATTTTTCTCGTAGCTATTTTCAAAATCACCGCATTGAGTTTTGTTTTCCACTTTTCATCGTTGGCTGCGAACTGTCGGGCAACAGTTCGTTTTTTGATCTTTTCTATTTTTACTTTCACCTGTATCGTCTCTAGTCTTCTTTTTTTCTTTCTGACTGACGTGTCTTTTTCCCTTTTGTTTCTCTCTGATATCAATGTCGTTGTTCTTTTTATTATTATTTTGCCTGTACCACATCCTCTCTTCTTTTTTTCTATATAGTGCTTTTTTTTTGGTTTCACTGCGAATTCGTTCTTCAAAAAGCTCTAGCTTTGCCCACTGTAGGTCGGTTTTTCCATGCATCTGCGGCTTACCTCCCTATTTTCTTTTTCCTTGTAGGGATATCGAAGCTTGCCTTGCTGCTAACGTCCGCTCGCTTCACAGTTTCATGTAGGTAGTCTCCCCAGCTGCTACTCTTCTTCCTCTTCTTTTTTGGCACTACTCTGACGAAGAGCAAGAAAGCTGTCGGAGAAACTATGTATTTCTTCATCGCGACGATAGCAGCTTGATGATGCGCAGACCGAGCACATCATTGCCAAAAAGCAAAGGTTACGTTCTCATTCAGCAAAGCAATGTGTGTGTTTCTTTCTCTGTCACCACTGCCAGGGCAAAGCGTTCGTACGAGTGTAGCAGCCAATCTGAATCAAAGTTTTTTTTTTTCTCCTTCAACATACTTTAGATACTTTGTTTTTTTTTTTTGAGCGCTTGAAAAGTGGCATATAAGCGAAAAAAGTAGTCGACGCGAGTGTGTTCATGCACACGGCGCGAGGGGAGCAAATTGTGATGTGTGGTGTCTGCGCTGCGTGCACGTCCGTCTACAAGTAACGTCGGACATCCTGTTGTATGACCGCGCTTGCTTCCGAAGTTACAGCTGTTACCCAGTGCACAAAAGCATGTAGGTCCTTTTTTTTTCTTATCCATTTTTACGATGAAAGACGTGTTTTTCTTTCCTTGTTTTTATTTTTTGTTATCAAGCCTGTTTTTTTAAGCCGTGTGACGCACTAGTCTTTCAAAAAGCAAAAAAAGTCTCTTTATTTATCTGTCGCGTTTATATTTGTCTTCATAGATAGGATCGATCTTGTTCTTCCGCAAATTTAAATTTAGTTAGCCTAGTAGTGGTGCATTGGCGAATGCATTTCGTGTATGATGCCCTCGTGTCAAAAGAAGGGCACAGAGGTGAGTATCTGAAACTGTCTAATTGATTTGTTTCGTATACCTCTGCATTGCGACGCTCTCACCCGCCGACAGCTGCGCGTGTCTCGCCAAATAAACGATTCTCTTTCTTTCTATTTTTAGATACTGCGCGGTTTTTTTTCTGGGGAAGAGGACGCGGTCGGAAAAAGGAAAGTGCGACGTACAGGGACTGGAAGTCAGCGCCAACTTGGCATTTTCGGGAGCTGTACTTCACTGTCGTCAACAATTAACATCTGCGCTACAGCTCTATGAATTTCTCAACTTCTCTTTCGCTCTTTTTCCTTCTTTGCGTTCACTTTGGTAAGTGCGACCTGTGTGTTTTGTATGAGTCTAAGAGCAGGGACTGAACACTGCTAAACAGCCACATAAATTGCACTTTCTTTTTTGTCTTTGTGTAGTAGAGCAGCTTTTTGCCATTGCTCGCACTTCGTTTCGTTCTCGTGACCTCTACAACTTACAACAACAGCAATTACATAGTTTTGCACCGTGTTAAAAATTATATAGTAAAAAAGGGCACTGGTTGGGTGTTCGAAATTTAACAAGCGAGAGGGCGAGCTTTCGGCGCTGTGCTCTCCACCTCGCCGCTTCCCGCCTGCGTTGTCGGATGCTCAGATTCGGTGGTCTTCTGCGGTGTTCGTGGTCGTCGACACGGATTTGTCTCAGTAGTAGGCAGCCTTCCGCATTTTTTCCTCTGGCAAAAGGTGGGGAAAGTTGTGACGAGGACGTTCAATTGAGCTCCTCTGCGGAGCTTGAGCGAGCCGAAGCAGAAGCGCGCCTCAGCAACGAAGTATTTGGCCGTGGCAACAACCATCTGAAGAACGTTGAAACGTTAACGGCGCTTCCAGAAGGCTTGCACTCCTTTCCCGAAGTGTGTTTCATCGGGAAGCCCAATTGTGGCAAGTCAAGTCTCATTTCTTGCTTATTGCACAACTCTCGGCTCGGCAAGGGTGGCGCGACGGGCGGCTCGACGCGTCTCCTTCAGTTTTTTAACGTGGGCGACGCGTTGCTGCTCGTGGATACACCGGGGTACGGTGGGTGGAAGGGGCGGCAGCTGGACCAGACGCTGGCGTCCCGCGCCAATGCGTTCTCGATTCTTTTTCGCTACCTTGCCCTGCGCAAGGATAGCAACCTGAAGCGGGTTTATTGGCTGATGGAAGCCTCTGCGCAATCGCCCGTTTCGTTTCAAGCGCGCGATGAGGAGCTTCTGGCCTTCTTATCACGAGAGCGCATCCCTTTCAGCGTTGTCTTGACCAAGATCGACCGACACTGGCGACTCTACGCTGATCGGCAGCGCAAAACTGCTGTCGTTGGCAAGGATGGCCTCGTGCGGCCTGGTCACGCAGGGCGTGATGGCGAGTTCGGTCGCCACGTGCCCCTGCCTGAGGAGGGCGTCACGCGTAATATGCACGAAGTCTTTCAGTTTTTGGGCACCGATCAAGTACCAATACTTGCTGTGAGCGCTAATCGCAAGCAGCCGGCGCGGTCACGCAACGTGGAGCTTCTCCAGCACGACATTGTGCATTACTGCGTGCAAGACCTTATGAAGGGTGAGGCACTGACCCTGACAAACCTGCACAAGCTGAGCTATGCGCCGCCGTCAGCGGAGAAGATACAGGAGATTCAACTCCGATACCCGGTAGAGTCCTTTGTGGTGCCGGAAAACAACAATCTGTCCTTGGCACGCATGGTGGAGCGTCACGAAGAAATGAAGGCGCAGTTTATGGCCCGCAACGTCTCAGCTGCCAGGCTCACTGCGAGGGACGCGGCGGCGTGCCATCTTGAAAGCATCGGCCGCGCCGTCGGCACGTTGGAAGATGAGCAGACGCAGCGCACTCAGCTGCGAGATGTCATCCCAGCCACTACGTTTCTCTTCGAGGTGCCGTCTCGCTCCACCAACGCCGTTGCGCAGCTCAGCGGCGAGGTAGAGGCGATGAGTGCTGACCCGTCAACACATGCGCATGCCGCGGCGACCACCCCTCGCACCTCCGTGTGGCGCGAAACGCCGCCGATGTCTCCGAAAGAGGCAGAAAGCTCGACATCAAAGAGGGGAAGCCGCACGTTTCGCCGACGTCCGCAGCTGGCTGGCGACTTTCCTGCTTTCTCAAAGAATGAAGCGGCCTGGCAAAGCGTGATTGACTTCTCGTCGACGGAGGATGAACGACGTACTTCTGCAGCGCACGGGGTGAAGCCTGACGCGGAGTCAGAGGAAGCCTCAACAATTTCAACTCTCGGCCAACCTCTCCCAACCGCGTTTCAAAAGGTCGACGAAAGCATTGCGCCACCGGCCACCTCGACGAAGACGTCGCTAGCTAGCCACGTGACGACGCTGCAGGAACGTGTGCCGTCTTCCCCAGCACTGCCGGCCATGATCGACCCCAACACGCAGTACGTCACGGCTATCGACGGCACGCGCATCCCACGCAGCATGATCTCCGTCTCGGTGGAGCAGCTGGCGGTGAGCAAGGAGGACGAGCTGACGCACTTCGCCACCAAGTCAGGCGCAGGAGCTTACGAGGAACTCATCTTAATGGACCACGAAGGCGACGCCGCGGCTGACCTCTTCACCGAAGCAAGCGACTTCTCGCGTTTGCCGGAGGCCGCGCAAGACGAGCTACTCGACGCGAGGCAGGTGCGCACCCACTCCGCAGCCTGGAAGCAGGAGAAACGGTTTCTAGCCAAGTACGTGGAGAAGACGCGGAAGGAGAGGTCGCTATCGATGCAAGCAGAGGGCTACATGTGTCCCTGGATCGGCGTATCCGAGAAGAGGGAGGTGGTTCGAGGCTTGCAGGGAAGTCACACCTTAGGCAGAGGTGGTGCTGTCCTTCGCGACCTCAAGCAAAAGGGTTTTGGTGGAAAGAGTTACTCTGCTCGCACGATGAAGAATAGAGGCCGCGCAACCAAAAAAACCGGCACGTGGGCGGCGTAGGTATCTTTTTTTCCCCTTTTCTCTTTCCCAGGCTTTCTGCCCTTGTTTTGCAAGCTTATTGGGGACTCTTGTCTTTGTTTGTCATGACAATTTTTCACAAATATTTAAAGGCTGAAAAAAAAAGGATGCATTTTAGGGTACGCACTTGCAATACGAAGACAAGATCCACTACTTGTTACTTTTCGCATTTATTTTGTCAAAGCCCATTGGTTTTGAGCGACCTCAAATGCTGGTCGTTCGGCGTATTTAACAAGGATGAACAACGAAAGCATTTGTATCCCGAAATGGTGCCTCAGTTATTATACTGGCGTTCGCTTTAAGCCCGAAGACTGCAACTATACATAGTGGCGCTGCGTTCTTCAGCGTTTGTGCAACCGATGCACCGGCGCGTTTCGTCTTTGGACTTTCAAGGTGCTCTAGGAACTTGTACTACTGCGCAAGAACCAGGGCACTTTTCAGAGTCAGTCGCGATCAATTATGTCGAATAGAAATCTCTTTTCCTTTCCTTTTTTTCTTTTTTCCCAACAGGGCGCTTTGAAGGAAAGAATTGAGTCACTGTCAGGCTGGTTCTGTGGCTGGCAATCCAACAGCGCAAGCTTGCCATACATTGGCAACCCACCAAAAGTTGTTTTTTTTTTTTTTTAAGGAGCTTTGCTACTCTTTTTGTGCTCGATTTCTCTTCATCGACACCAACCTACAAAAAGCAGCACACTTTGCTGCTCTTGTCAGCGCCTGTACGCGTTTAAAAAGCAAAACAAAAAACAAAAGCGTAGTTCACGAAGATGGCAGAAAGCAGCATTTTTGACCTCAAGGGCAACACGGCGCTTTACGAGGTGCTCGGGGTTTCGCAAACGGCTACGCAGCGGGAGATCCGGCAAGCTTACTACCGGTTGGCTGTGGTGTATCATCCGGACAAAAATCCAGAGGGAGGGGATGTGTTCAAGGAGGTCTCCTTCGCGCATGGGATCTTGTCCGACCCGGAGCAGCGCGCCATGTACGACAGCGGGACGCTGCGCAAAGACCTTGAGGGCAAGGCTCGCGCTTACGACCCTTCGATGGATCCAGACGTGGAGCTCAGTCCTGAGTCGTTGCGCGCTTTCGTCGATCGCGTGCGACAGGCGCAGGAGGCCAACCGGCAAACACTAACGGCGTTTGAGCAGCGGCGAGAGGAAGAGATGAGGCGGCGTGCCGAGTACGACGCCAAGAATCCCGTGTTCCGCGCCGAGTACGAGCGCGCGCGTCGTCTCCGCCAACGCGGCTTTGGCGCTGGTGCAAGTCCCACCACCCCGTCGGGCGTAGCCGCGACGAAGCCGCGGACCTCCGCGGAGATTTTGGCCGAGTTGCAGCGCAAAGAGGACGAACGCGTGCAGGGCCTGCACGCGAAGTCTTCCTCTGCCTCCGCTTCTGGGGCCGACAAGGCTAGCGGGCTGTCATACAAGATGCAGCTGATGGCGCAGTACCGCGCGATGCACACTGACGACTACAGCACGAAAGTGGACGGTGCCGTGCAAAACAGTGCTACGCTTCCGGTATCTAGTCGACCTCATCAGAGCAGTCTCCGCTTCGTGCAGGAGCAAAGCAAAACGGCGAAGTACAGCGAAGGAGTGGACGAAAGAATTCAGGCCTTCTCCAATTTTGATTATCGTTCTTACGTCGAAGAAGGTAGAGCCGACCGAAGTGAGGTGGAGGAGGCTATAATGGCTGACGCTCTGGGGCAGTATGACCGCAACAACTGAGCACGCCAAACTTTCATTATCCATCTGCTAGTTTTTTTTTTCTTGCTTCAGTTTGTCTTGCGCCACCCACTTTTTTCTTCTTCTTTACAATTTAATTGATGTGAATGCGTCGATGATGTAATGTAAACAGGCTCCCAGAGGTGCCTACGTACTGATGTTTTGGAATCAACTCACTTTTTTCTCTTTCAGGCAGGTTGTATCTAAGTAAAAGATTTTTATCCTCCGAAAAAAAAATTCAGCGAGCCATTTGTCAGTTCTCTCGTTGAAGCGAGATAGAAAAACCCGAAGAAGCGTATTTGCCGTAAATAACGACATCTCAAAAAATTTTTTTTTTTACGAGGGAATGAAATGGTGTTGGCTTCTCTTTTTTCCCTCCTGCTCCACCACCGTCTCTTGGAGTTGAGTTTATATGCGTGTACTTTTGCGCACGTTTTGAGAGCTGGGAAAAATAGACAACCCCTTCTTCCCGCCGGCTTAAAAAAAAAAAAAAACTCAGAAGCTCTCCTCTTCCTCGCGCAGTGCAATTGTGCCAGCTTAATGATTTGTTACTGCTCTCTTCAAATATCTCTTTTTTCGCTATTTTACTTTTTTTTTGCGAAAATTGCTGCTTAACACGTAGCAACTTTGGGTTTAGGAACTCAAATCTTTTTTTAAATTAAGTTTCGCGCATTTTGTGTGAGCACAGTAGTCAAAGCCAAATAAACAAAAAAATAAAAAAGAACAAACTATCCTATACCAGTGCTGTTGTTTACCTCTATTTCTACATTACTTCTTCTCCTCTCTCTTTTTTGGTTGCTCGACCGCTTGACAAACATCCACAGAAAAGTGCTTTTTTCTCATCTTTTTTGTTTTTGTGGTTTCTTGAATATACTCAGAGACGCAAAGAAGAAAGACACACTTTAACATTAACAATTAAAAACCAAAAGAAGAGAACAAGTGCTTTCTCGTGTCCGGTCAAATACTCTCTCTTTTCCTCTTTCTTTTTTTTTTCTATTTAGTGTTTTTCCGCGACTGCCGGTTGCTCTTTTAAAGAAGCTACTAACATTTAGCTAAGATTATTGGGTTTTTATTTTGCGTGTTTTTTTCGCTTTTGCGTTTCTTTACCCTATCTATTTGCATCTTTCCCGCACTGTGTATTGCTTACCTCGTGACTTTACCAAACTCCTCGTTCACACCCTCACCATGTCTGCGGAGATTTTAGACATTGACGAGCACCTCGCGACGCTGAACCGGTGTGAGAACGTCAAGGAGGCCGACGTGAAGCGCTTGTGCGAAAAGGCAAAGGAGATCTTCACGAGTGAGGAGAATGTGCACAAGATCCCGGCGCCGTGCACCATTGTCGGCGACATTCACGGACAGTTCTACGATCTGCTCGAGCTTTTCCGCGTGGGCGGCGAGATCCCGGACACGAACTACGTCTTCATGGGCGACTTTGTAGACCGTGGCTACCACAGCGTCGAGTCTTTTCTGCTGCTGCTCGTCCTCAAGATTAAGTATTCTCGGCGAGTGGCTCTGGTGCGTGGCAACCACGAGTCTCGGCAGATTACGCAGGTGTACGGCTTCTACGATGAGTGCTTGCGCAAGTACGGCAGCGTGAACGTGTGGCGTTACTGCACCGAGGTCTTTGATCTGCTTCCGCTGGCGAGCGTGGTGGAGGGCAAGATTTTCTGCGTGCACGCGGGGCTCTCGCCGTCAATCCAGACGGTGGATCAGATGCGCTCGATTCGTCGCAACTGCGAGGTGCCGCACGAAGGTGCGATGTGCGATCTGTTATGGTCTGACCCGGAGGACATCGACGGCTGGGGTCTGTCCCCGCGCGGCGCCGGCTATCTCTTCGGCGGAGATGTGGTTAATCAGTTCAACGAGACGAACAAGCTAGACCTCATCTGCCGCTCGCATCAGTTGGTCATGGAGGGTTACAAGGCGATGTTCAACGACACGCTCGTGACAGTATGGTCTGCGCCAAACTACTGCTACCGCTGTGGCAACGTTGCTTCTATTCTCGAGCTCGACGAGCATCTCAACAAGAACTTCAAGATCTTTGAGGCTGCTCCCGCAGAGGCGCGCGAGAGTGGGCAGCGGAATGAAGTTCCAGAGTACTTCCTTTAAAGTCTGGGGTCTTTCTTTCTTGTTTTCTTACTACTTTTGAATGATTTTTTTTGACTTCAGTTATATCTACTGTATGCCGTGATGTTTTCTTTTTTTGATGATTTTTTTTTCCTTGCTTGGCAACCAACGTAACTCAACAGCTATGAATACAAAAAAAAGGGAAATGGCGTAAAAGTTGGAGCGGGGTGCGGTACAGACGACGAGCAGCAATACACATCCAGTGTATATGCAGCCCTCTTTTTCTTTTTTTGAGGGGTTTCTCCTCATAGTTCATCTGCGAAGGTGATGCTGAGGGGTTTTCATCCTTTCTCGTGTACCACCTTTCTCATAATTTGTTCTGTGCTTTTTAATTAGAAAGCGAATACATTCAGTGTTAAGTGATTCTATTTATGTACTAAATGCAATCATTTCTTACGAAAAAATGCGAAAGCTACGTAAGCTTATGTTTTGAAAGCTTATGAGTTTGCAAAATTTCTTAAGGGATTCCGTTCTTTTTTGTTGCATCCCCCTTAGCCGAGGCGTAAAGCAACGTGCTGCTCAGTCCCGTCTCCATTGCCAATGTTAGGAATGTTCCGATGGTCCGCGTCGGGACGCAGAGGCAGTGCTGCTTACTGCCATTTTTTTCTTTTATTATCGAAAAAAACGAAAACTCTATTGCTTTGGCAAACCAATGCCCCGGAGAGAGGTTTGAAATTATGTGTGGTGGAACCTCGTTCTCATTGTGTACCCCTCTCTCTTTCTCTTTCTCTCTCCTTGTCCCACTCTGTTTTTTGTGAAGTGAAAACACTTTTTTGCCGCTCATCTTTCTGCGCCGCGGCTAGTAGGGATTTGAAGCAAATTTGGTGGCTAGCACATCAAGTTAGGCCTTGCGTAGTCTTTCATTGTGCTTTGACGCTATCATCGGAGGCTAGACGCAGAAGCGTCAACGGCAAATCCTTTATCAAACGGCGGCACGCGACTACCACTGCAAGGAATTGAGGGTTGCCATCTGCACTTTTTTTTTTCTTAGAAGCAACAAGGTACTAGCGAGAAGCTCTTTTTTATACACATCGTATTTTCCTCTTGACATCCCGTTTTACAAGCTACATTTTTTTCTTTTTTTTTTAGTCTTCACCATTTTTCTTCCGAATTATGCAGCATACGAACGCTGACGAAGGGGAGGCAGCTCATGGTCCGTACACGGAAGGCGAGGTGCACCCGCCGGTCACTGAGGAGGAATCTGGGCAACCCCTTTCCGCACCAACTCTGCCACCAGGCTTTTCTCAGCCTCCACCACCACCATCAGCAGCAACAGGTGTAGACGAGCCCACTGTCAGTACTCCTGTTCATGAAATTCATGACAACCATAGCAGCGCGGCACACACGCCGCTGCGCATGGAACGCACACCGCACGACGCAGGCGTAGAGGCGGAGTCTCCGCCACCAAAAGCGCCGACGCGCGCCGAGCTGGTGGATGTGAAGCCGTTAGTCTCGACGGCGACCGCCACGGGGCACGTGGACCCGACTGCGGCGGTGCGAGACCGCGTCGCGGCGCACACGGTGCCTGCTGAGGAGGACGGCCCGGTGCAGGGCAGAGTTGTGCGCACCTCCGCTGAACCACGCCCTGCCAACGACCTTCCCATCACGCGTGGACGGGTCGTGCACGAGCACGCCAACTTGTCCGCAGCGCCGGCGGAGTCTTCGCAAGGCGGCACGGCTGGCCATTCCGGCAAGCAGCTCTCCGAAGTCCAGGCGCACCTGCGACAAATGCGGGAGCAAAACAAGAGCAGAGGGCTGATGGCGCGCTATGTGCTGCAAAACGCCATCCGCGGCGATGGCACGCCCGCATCGGTGGCGGCAACGTCGTCCTCGTCGACGTCTCGACAGCAGCAGCGTGGACTGGTGGAGTTAGTGCAAGGTGTTCCCCGCCTTCGATTCAAAAATCAGCAGGTTTTCAAACGGAAGCTGATTTTGTTAGGCTACCAGGAGGTGGGCAAGACGTCGCTGCGCAAGTGTTTCGAGTCTGAGCCGTTCTTCTTCAAGAACCTTCCCGAGGTGCGCACAACGACGGGAGTGGAGGTGCAGGAGAAGCGCATGACCATCGATGGTGACTCGGTTGACATCATCCTCTCTGATTTTGCTGGGCAGGAGTCGTACCACTCTCACACGTACTTTCTTACGGAGCGCTCCATCTTCGTGCTGGTGTGGAAGCTTTCAGCGATTGAGCAAGACTTCCAGAGCAGCGGCATCAACGCACGCGAGGAGGAGCGGCTGCAGCGCTGGATTGCGGAGGTGTTTGCCAAGTTTCCCCATGCCCGCATCGTGCTGGTGGCGACCCATCTAGACGAGCTTCGCGTCCAAGGGCAGCGCAGCGTCGAAATGATCCTCAACAAGGTCGAAGGCAAGTTGCGCGCCTACATTGACGACCTCATATCCGCAACGAACATGACCGCTGCGCCGATTGTCGCCTCCGCCTCCGGCGCTGTCACCCCACCACCAACCTCTCCAGTGCACGGGGCAGCTGCCTCGCCAGCGGCGTCTGCGCTGCGCTCGCGCGACCCGCGGCAAGTCATCGTTGGCAACTTCGCCGTGTCCTGCAAAACACGCCTCATCATCGCTGCGGGCAACTCGCTGCGGCAGCTCTCCGGTGAGAAGATCAGCGGCCTGCTGCGGTACTTGGGGACCGTGGCAAAGGAAGACTGCATGACGGACCGCGAGTACCCGGCGGCTGCGGTCCCGGGGCGCCACGCGAAGCTGCTGGAGGACATCGAGGATGTGAAGCGGCGCCACCCGGTGAAGCTGCTGATGCGCATTGGCGAGTTTGTCCAAATGGCGGTGAACGTCGGCATCGACTCGGAGGAGGAGCTGCTGCAGGCGGCTCGTCTCATGCACAGCTGGGACATCATCTACCTCTTCAACCAGCACTCTCTAGAGAGCAACTCCTTAATTGTTCTTTACCCGCGCTGGCTGAACCGCATGGCCGCCTCGCTATTCTCGTACGCTCACCTGCTCCGCACGCCCCTGCACCTGCGCAGCATGATTGGCGGGCTCGAGTACGTGGTGAGCAACGCGGAGGTGGCGGACATGTGCCTCATGAGGAAAGGATTTCTCCGGTGGCCCCTCGCACGTGTGCTCTTTCACAAGCCCTTGTCAGACTTTCTGCGCCGCCCACCCGACGACGCCGATGTTGCGATGTGCCTCGAGCTGCTGGAGGCGATGCAGCTCATCTACCCGGTGGAGGTCGAGAGCGACGAGTTCGACGTTCTGGCGGAGGAAGCCCCGGTGGACCCCAGCGTGGGTCGGCCTGTGGTCGTGTCGGAGAAGCTCACCCGCTACTACGTTCCGTCACTTGCCCCCCTGGACACGCCGCAGACGCTGAAGAGGCTCGCCCCAGTGCTGTTCCACCGCGGAGTGCGCGTGCGCTTCGAGTTCAACCTGCTGCCCGATGAGCTGTGGTGGCGGCTGCAGTGCAAGCTGCATCGCTTCTTTAAGCAAGTAACGGTGTACCAGCCGGCGCTGGGCGGGACAGAGGACGAGGATCTGCTGCTGGGCGGCTATCGCCTGCGCGAGGCGGACGAGGAGCACAACCGCTGGAGGGATTCACTCTGGCTGATGGGCAGCGCGTGCCGCGTTCTGGTTTACCGGGACGGCCTCCACGCCGTGTCGGTGCTGTCGGCGGAGAACTCGCCGCGGGGGTCGGAGGAGGTGCTGCAGGCGGTCGAGGAGGCTTTTCTCAGCTTGCTGCGCGAGTACAGGGGAGTGCAGCGGCGCACATACGTCGCGTGCCCAAATCAGGAGTGCGGGGGGTGGCTGGAGGCGGACGTGGTGGCCTCGTGTGTAAGCATCACGTGTCCCACCTGCAAAAAGACGTTCGAAAGCAAGGACGTGGTTTCGTCTGGCGTTGGCCCGCTTGGTGCGCCGCGGTTCTCGCAGGCGCTGCTGGTGGAGGCAGGCGAGCTTCTTGCCTTCTGCCTTTCCCACCGCTCCTGCCTCCACATGTGCCGCTATCTGGGCATCCCATACAAAGGTCCGTCTCCGCAGCGCGCCGATTCCGCCGAGGCAGACGCAGCAGTGGCTGCTGAGGCTGACAGCAGCGATGGACACACCGATGCGTTGGGCACGCACGTAGAGTACCTGCACGCACTTGACAAGGTCGTGCAGGCGGAGCTGTTCCGCTCGTGGGTGCAGCGCGCGGAGGAGCAAGAGCGGCGGCGGCGCATGCTGGAGGATGAGCCCACACCGGCTTTCTTCTAAAGATGATGAGCGACTTGTGTGTTTACTTTACTGTTTTTTATTTACGGGTTCATCGCCAGCTTAAAAAAAAAAAGGAAAATTGGTTTTCAGCGTCTTTTTTCCCTTCCCATCAATTTGTTTTTCTTCTGTCGCCTTTTTTTTTTTCTGTTCTCCTACTTTCTTGCTAGATATTTTCACATTTTCCTCGACAAAGCTGCGAAGCTTGTTTGTGTCAGTTTTTTTTTTTTATGGCTGCGCCTGCTTTAACTTTTTTTTTGCTGAAACTTCTGTTACATTCTTCGTCTTTACAAGGCTTCCTACCTTTTTTGTTGCCGAATAGGCTCATCTTGTTAGAGCAAAAACAAAAACAATAAAAGCAACAACAACGAGAAAGGAGAAAAAAACGCATTTCAGATATTAACAAAAGAAAAACTTGGATGATTTAAATTGTTTTTTTTTTTGCGCCAGTGGTAAGCTAAAGAGCCTGTTGGGTAGAATAGCTGCGTTTGCACGACGGCAGAGTTTTATTCCGACAAGCCGTGGAGCAATGTAGGCTGAGCAAAGGGTAAGTTTGTTTTCAATNTTCGTCTTTACAAGGCCTCCTACGTTTTGCTGCCGAATAGGCTCATCTTGGTTGAGTAAGAACAAAAACAAAAACAAAAACAAAAAAAGCAACAACAACGAGAAAAGAGAAAAACGCGTTTTGGATGTTAACAAAAGAAAAAAGTGGAGCATTTAAATCGTTTTTTTGCGCCAGTGGTAAGCTAAAGAGCCTGTTGGGTAGAATAGCTGCGTTTGCACGACGGCAGAGTTTATTCCGACAAGCCGTGGAGCAACGTAGGCTGGGCGAAGGGTAACTTTGTTTTCAATCATCACGTTGCTGAAACTCGCGCAGCTGCTTCCTCCAGAAAAAGGTTTTTTTTTTTTTAAATAACAGCTAGGTTGTTTTAAGGCGTTTCTTTATCATTTGATTTCCCTCTCCTTTTTACCTCCTTTTTTCCCTCTTCACCGTAATTTCTCAGCACCCTCTTCGACGCAGGCAACCTTCTTATAAACTCGGCTCTGCTTATTGTCGTCGTTGCTGCTCTTCGCACTTGTCTTCAAGAACTCTGCTTTAGCAATATCCGTGGGAGAGAAAAGAAAAAAGGAAAAAAAGCACGTTGCCGCTTACCTGACAGCTGCGATTTTCTCTTTTGGCAAGCACATTCCTGATTTCCTCTTTATCTTTTTTTTTCTCTTCTCTCTTGTTCCTTTGTAGACCTAGATTCACCCTGCACCGCATCGCTAACAAGACCATAAAACTGCTCTTTACGTGCCCATTTTCTGAGCCCCTTAAACTTTTGTTTGGTGTACTACGCACGTTCTCTCCCTCTGCTTCTTCTCTTGACTTCGTGAATGCTGCATTAGCTATGCGACAGCGCACGACATCACGATCGCGCGCGCGCAGTCAGACCAGCTCTTCTGCCGAAGAGGAGGATGTGCATGTTGGTCTGCGGCGCTTCTTGGGGAAGTTGCGTCAGCACCAGCCCTTCTACACGGAGGAAGATGTCGCTGCGATTCCCTACCCGTCCGACAACGGGAGCAGCTGCGGCAGCTCGCCGTCCTCCTCCGCACCGGTCTCTCCGCGGCTGTCCCCCTCTCGACTTGACAACGAGGATTCTCAGGTGCAGCAAGGGGCGACCGAGACGCCGGCTGCATCGTCCTCTGCCTCCCAGGATCTGCTAGCAAAAGACAAAAAGCCAGCTTCCAATGCGAGCAAAAGCGCCACTGCAGCAGTGAATCACAGTCTGAGCAGTTCCATCGACCTTGACGGCCCGCTGTCACCGGCGCTATTTGTCACCGCAGTGAACCTCTTCGATGCGAAGATGATCTCGAAGAGCAAGCGCGTTTCCACGGATGCCATCAAATTGGTGAGACAGGCCTACGCTTTCATCTGGAAGGACGCCGACTACCTCGCGACCCTACTCAACGGCGAGCCTTACAACAGTGCAAGCAGTGGTGGTGGGTCACATCGAGGACGCGGCGCAGCAGCTGCGGACCTCGTTACTGGCCGCCGCAGCTCGCACGGAGCGCGCCGGGTGCCCTTCGCATCCTCAGCTCCGTCGCCATCGCAGCCGCCGGCGCGCCAACTCGCTCTTCTCTTGGACGAATGCGTTCGGGTCCTGCTCGTGTACGCAAACGTTTCCGTCAACTTCTGCCACTCCGTTTCCTCCAACACTCGCGTGCTGTCCCTGCTGGCGTTTGTGTGCTGCGCCGCGAGACGCCTGGAGGAGGAGGACGACAATCCAAGTACGTCCGCGGATATCGTGGTGGGCAACCGCAACCTGCACGCCGAAGTAGCCAGTCTTGAGCAGGAGTGGCAAAGCTGCGGCATTGAAGGGCGCGTCGCTGACACACTGCAGGAATGCTACCTGATCGAGTTTCTGCTCGACGCCGCTCTTCCGCCAGCGGTGTGCTCGTCGCGCTACGACGGCCTTCTCACCGCTGTCTTTGAAAAGAAGCGGCGCGTGGTGAGTGATATTGTGGCCAGCCGCGCCGGCTTTGCCCACATGATGCGCGTGGCACCGCTGCGCGGGCTCTGCGGACTGGCTAACATGTCCGCCTTCGGTGATGCCAAACTGCGCGCGCGTCTCCTCGACAAGATGGCCTCCGAAGGCGTTGTGGAGCGCCTGGCGAGCGAAATTGCCTCCGCGATGGAGGCTGTCTTGATGGCGGACGTCGCAACGCAGCCGACAAGCAGCCCGTCGAAGCGGCGACGATCAGGTGGGCGGCACGGCAGCTCCCCCCCGTACCAGCGGTCGCGCGCGGGCACCTCGTCTCCGCCGGCTCGGCCTGGCTCCCCCGACGCCCCGCTGCCGTCGATCTCTGCGCAAAACGGGAGCGGCGTGGCGACGACACCTGCCGATGCCACCCGCGCGTCCTTCGGTCTCGATCGCGTCCTCCGCTCCCAAACAACACCGGTGGAGCGCATCGGGCAGTGCGTCGACATTTTGATGCTCCTCAGCAGCCCAAATCTGCGACCACCAGAGCACACCGATGCGTCCTCTTCGTCGCGTGCGTCGTCACAGGCTGCCGTGCGCGCCACGACGTGGGCCTCCCACGAGGTGCCGCTGCACGAGATCAGTCTGCACCTGCTGGCCATTTGCTTTCTCTCCAAATCACACGCCCGCTACGCCGAGCTGGCGTCCCTGCAGCTCTACGCGGCGGACTGCGTGCTGCAGTGGGCGGCGTACAGCGGCACCTTCTACTCTATGGTGGTTCGCGCGCTGGACGAGCTGCTGGACATGATTGAGGCAGCGGACAAGGCCCCACCACGTGGCCGAACGTCCCCGCCTCCCCGCACGTCGCGTTCACCGGCGCGCTCCCCCCCCGCGCAGAAGAGTACGCCAGCGACAGCTGCCACTGCCCCAGGCCATCCACTGCTGGCGCGGCTCCTCCCTGGCGACGAGAGTGGGCTGCTGCCTCTCCTCACCAACCTGCTCCAGTATACCATTCACGCGGAGGCGAACACGACGTCGGTGCAGCGCTGGTTTCAATTTCTTGCGGATCGCCTGCTAACAGATGTGTTTGAGGCACCACAGCTGACCACGGGGCGGCGCAGCACCGTGGAGTGGGGCCGACAGCGCCAGGGGCAGCAGCACACCTCGCAGACGGGAAGCCGTGCGTCATCGTCGTCGCCACAAACCCCGCCCCCTTCCGCCTTGACGACGACCACTACCAAGTTGCCGGGTGCTGATCAGCAGGGCAGCACGCCCGTGCTCGCGCGTGACTTGACGCGGGCGGAGGTGGTGGCCGCTGCCCCGTACTTTCGCTTTGTGCGTCAGGTGGTGGAGGAGACGAGCTGGCGAGCCGGGACGGTGCCGCTTTTGAACAAGGTCGTCCTGCTCGCCTTCAACGTGATCGTCACGCAGGGTCACCGCTGCAACCTTGTCTTTGGGCAAGCCTGTGCGTGCTACGACGTCGCGGCACCGCTATTGCTGGCTGCGCCAGGCACGTCGTCCCCGCGCGGCAGTCACCGGTCGTCGATGGAGCGACGGAGCAGCGGGGCCGGCAGCACCGCAAGCAGCACCTACCGCCGCAGTGCCGCGCTCCTGCAGCAACGCCGTTTTGAGGAGGACGAGGAGGCACAGCAGCTGCTGTTGTCGCAACAAGCGCGTGATGAAGAGGCGAGCCATCTGGACACGCATGACGACGAGGAAGTGTTTATCGGCTCTGCTGTTAAGAGGCGACCTTCGCCAAAGCGAGAGCGGCGGAAAGGCAGCCCGAAGAAAAAGCCGCAGTCACCAAAACCTGAGTCGCCACTAAGAACCACAGGCACAGCCAAGAAGGAGGAAGAGAGCGAAGCGTCGGATTACTCGCCCTTCATCAGCAGCCCCAGCGGTTCCCCGGTGTTCTACGAGCCCTACTCACCGACCAGCACAGATGAGGATGCTGACCGGGTCGGCGCTGAGCGTTGTCGCAGCCCGTCCGATGAGGAGGCGCGAGGAAGTGACCTGAGGGCAGCGCTAGAGGAGGCGGCCACTCCCCCTCCGCTGCCCCAGCCCGCTTCCGAGTCGCCAGAGGCTGTCACCCGGTCGTGGTCGGGTCGCCTGTCGTTGCTCTCCCTCATATCCTCTTTTACCGGTCGCGACGACGCGCCATCGAAGAATGACGAGTAGGTTCACGCTTCTTCTATAGATGTAAGCAAAGACAGGTTTCTTTTTTTTTTTTTACCGGTTCCGTTTACCCCCTTTTTTTTTGACAAAAATCGAAAAATGGCAAGGAGAAGCTGTTCTCAACTCAATGGGTTGCGCTGACCACTCTCCAGCTTCTTTGTTTTGTGTTCGTTAAAGAATTTGACGCCGGCTTGTGGTTTCGACTTGAGCGTTGTTTTGAGCAAATCGACGCGCTCTTCCTAATCGAGGCTTTGATATAGTATAGGTCAACGCTTTGCGCTGACATGGCGCAAGCGCGCGTGGCACTTTTCCTGATAAGGCAATAGACATGTTTTTTTTTTCCTCTACTCTCCTTCGCTTCTTCCGTTCACATTTGTTTTCTCTTTCTGTTGCGGTTGTTGACCATTACACCTTTTGTTCCTTACCTGACGGATTAGTAGGTGCGTTTCTTGGCATCCAGTGCTTCTAAAGTGGACATTTCGCGCTGGATAGAGTCGCATTTATCCCTAGGAGGTGCTCCCCCTTTTTCTTTTTCACTATTTATCCCAGCGCACCCGCGTACAACCACACAGGAATTCTACAGTTCCCACTTTTCCACGACCTTATTAACCGATAAAAGAGTCGCGGAAGAAAGCCTGTACTTGAACAACATCAAAACAATAAACACCAATTAACTCAACTCTGAGCATTCAGAGAGAGCCGATTCTTTCGCACTAACTTTCGTTTTCTCTCAACACGGTATTTTGCTACCTATTCACTTTGCGTTGTTTTTTTTTTCCACTCCTTCTTCTTTTTGCGTACGGGCTCGAAAGAGAACCCTTCTTTTTTACTACTCACATAATTGTCACCTTCGTTTTTTTCTTTTGCACTGAAAGCAATTCGCCTTTTTTTTTTTAAAGAGAATTTTTGATTTTGGTCGTGAGCTGCGCGGAACACGTGGAGCGATGATCTACATTCCGTTTGCTGTCGGCGCCGGCGCATTTTCCGTGTTGAATGCGTGCGGGTCGGTGGTGTGCTGGTATCGCAGCAGTCGGCGTGTGATGCTCTTCACTGGTGCGATCAACACTGCCATTGGCGGGGCTGCCATTGTGATGTACCCGTACGACGCGAAGCTCTCCAACGTGTACATGTGCGCTGCCGCCACCTCTGCGTCTGGGCAGTACTTTCTGCACGCCATGCGGACGCCGCAGCTGTTGGCGCCGTCGTTTCTCAACTCGCTGTATGTGCTGTGGGCAGTGGGTCTGCTTGCGTACGCCTTTCAACGCGCGCGTTGGGTGTATGCGTTGCGCTACGACTAAAAACGCAAGTAAACAAAACGAGAAATAAAACGGCAAATGCACAAAAAAGGGTTTTGCTCGTACTTTTTTTTTGACTTATGGAAAAAGCGAAAGAAAAAGAAAAGGATTTCACGAAACAGCGTTCTGTTTTGAAAAAAAAAACAGTAAAGCCGGTGCTGCTTGTGCTTTGGCAGACGGTCGATAAACAAGCACCACAACTATCACACGGTTTTTTTTTTATTATAGCTTTCTTATTACTATTATTATTCTTACTACTATTGTCACAGCTCATCATTTCACATCACTTTCGATCCTAAAAACTCCTTTGTTTCACAACAATTCAATTCGCCGTGTTCGCTGCCTTGGTGCTGGAAACACGATTGTCTTTTAAGAAAAAAAAAAAGAAATGCAACAAAAGAAACGAGTGGCTTGATTTTCAAAAAAAAAAAAAAAAAGCACAACGCGCTTAAAGAAGGCGTTTAGTTTTTTTTTGCCTCTTTTTTGCTTAATTTGCTCTTGCTCTTTTGATGCTTTCAAATGAAAAACGCAGTTGCCGCCGCACTTAGGCTCACCGCTAAACATTAACTTTTGCGCTTCAGCGTTCCTGCGCACTTTCACTGATCCTGTCCTTGCTCTCTTTCTCTCCTTGGTCTGACCTCTGGCCGTGCTCAATCTATTTTTGCCTTTCTCTCTTTCTCTGTTTACCGCTGAGTTGTGGAAAGGTTTACATCTACTACGGAATCAGCGTTCTGTTGAGCTACGCCATAGAAAGGAAAAAAAAGTGCTTTCGAGTGCTCATGCTGCCTTAGAGCAAAGCACCAATTCTTATTTCCGCTTTTCCGTGTCCGCTAATATAGATTAGACGCAGCGCATATATCCATACAAACACAGCCATTTTTTCTCATTTCGCTCTCTCTCTCTCTCTCTCTCTCAGTGCTGGCGTATCCCCATTAAAAACTCTGCTTTTTTTTTTAACTATTATCCCCAAGTCTCTTCAAATTGAGTTTTAGCTCCAGGTTGTGGCTGCTACCGATGCCTCCAAAAGGAAGCGGTGGTCGCCCGCCACTCGTGTCGAGCAGCCAAACTCACCACGATCATTTCTCCATCACAAGTTTCTTTGACGCGGCCACGGCGCGGCGCACCGGCAACGTCGGCGCCTACCGCCTCGGCACCTCGCCGAGTCTGTCCCAGTCCGCGTCCACGTCTCCTCGTGCTAGTCTCGGCCACGGCGGCACTTCGGCTGCAGCGCCGCAGCAACAGCCGCAGCCGCACTGGTCGTCGACCAATCAGCAAAACAGCCACCGCCACGATGGCAGCGGAGATGCGCAGCCCATCACCACTTCGTCGCTCATCGGGTCAGACGTCTCTAGCACCTTGCTGAACGTGCGCAACCGCATCGTGCGCGAGCTAGAGGAGGCGCAGCAGGGAAGTCGCGAGGCTGCAGGCAAGCTCCACGCACACCGCCAGCGTGCGCTGAGGGTGGCCTTTGGCGAGACAGCGGACGGCGGGTCGCCGCAGCGCATCACCCACGGATCAGGGCGTCACGGCAGCTCCGATGCTGCGGGCGGGGGCAATTCCCCCAGCACTGGATGCCCTTCCTCCAGCGGCACCACCAACGGCGGCGACGGCGAGGAGGGAGAGGAGGAGTTGCTGGTGTCCTCGGTGGAGTTCTCCCTTCTCTGCCCGTACTCCCGCCTGCCCATGCGGTACCCTGTCCGCAGCCGAGACTGCAACCACCTGCAGTGCTGCGACCTGGAGTCGTGGATTGTCATGCTGGACAAGTGCCGGTCGATGCGCGACCCGGTCGGGCCGTGCCCGGTGTGCGAGCGGCGCGTCATTGCCTCCTCGCTGGAGGTGGACCTGTGGATGAAGAACGTGATTGATCAGATGCCCAGCGGGACGCACATGGTCGTGCTCGAGCCGGACGGCAGCTTCCGCAACGGCGACGCGACTCGTGAGCGGCGCAAGGAGCAGTTGATGATGGAGGTGGTGGACGCGACACAGGGCGACTACGAGAACTACCTCGGCGAGGTCGTCGACGACGACAGCGACGACGTGGTGGTCCAGACAAGCGGACCCAGCGCCAGTGGAGGCAACGCACCGGTCACCGTTGCCGCAGCGCTGGCGGCCGTCGGCGTGCGGCGGCCGCGCAGTCCCGTGGTGATCTCGAGTCAGGTCGGAGACCCCACCCAAGAAGACGTGCCCTCTGCGGTGCACGTAAAGACCGAGAAGGCGGCCATGATGGCGGCGGCGGCGGGAGAGGGCAGCGCGTCCACACCACCTCCGTCATCCTCGCAGGAGGACAGCGGCGTGGTGGTTGTGCACTTTGTCGAGGGCCAGCATGACGGACTTCAAGCCTTTCCAAGCCAGATCCGGCTGTGGGTGCCGCACTGCACGAACTGCGGCGCCCCTCGCGTGAAGGCGGAGAGCGGCACCGTGGAGGGGTGTCTGCAGTGTGGCCAGAACGAGAAGGAGAAGTGGAATCTGGTCCGCCGCTTCGAGGAGTCGCCCGCGGTCGCGATGGAGCTGATGACGGACGGCACGCTCGTGCTGCACGGCGTCGACCTCATTGCGCCGTACCTCTACCGCGCCGGCTTCCAGCGCAGCCTCTTCGAGGTGATGGAGTACGCTCCCGTGGCGGAGCGGCAACAGCAGCGGTACCGCCCTCCGCCTGGCGTGTGGGTAACATCCTTTCCACTCAGCCGCTTTGAGATCGACTTCCTGGAGGCGTGCTGCTTGCGGATTGCTCAGGGCGGCGCGCTGGATGACATCGAGAATTTGATTGTCCCTAGCCTCTTTCGAATTCCACGCCGCCGCCGCCTCGGCGCTGCGCAGACGTACAACCCGTCTCAGCAGCCCAATCGCGGCGAGGGCGGACAGTCGGGGCAGGCAGGATCGATTTTTACGCAGGGGGGAAGTCGGCTTACTCCTTAAAGGGACGAGAAAGCGAGAGGAGAGCCGCGCGGCGTGCGTGAGCGTCTTGCTGTTTTTTTTTTTTCTCTTCCCTCTTTCTTTTCACTTTTAAGCCTCTCACGTAGCTGACGTCTGTTTTCTTCAAAGCACACACAGCTGCCTACGGTTAATGGGGAAAAAGAAAAACTTTCTTCTCTCTCGTTGTCGTCTGCTGCGCGTTCTGATGTTCGTTAGTTCGCTAACATTTGCGGAAGGAGAATTAAACTTCCCCGATCATAGAAATTGAGTGTCCATCGGTGGTTTCATAGAGCTTTTTTTTTTCCTACACTTGTAGGGACTGAGGCTGTTGCGCTCGCCGCTCTTAATCTTGACTTTTTTCCAGTTGTATGGAGCCATGCTGGTGCTCCTAAGCACACACACATACAAAAATAAAAACCAACAAAAGCAATTCTTTTTTTCTTGAATGTGGCGGGTGTTCTTGCGATTGTTACTGTGCCGTAAAATAGACAAAGACATGTGGTGCTTATTAAGTGCTTTCAAGTGCTAGATGAGAGGACTGCTTGCCATCGCTGACGTGCTGAAACATCGCCTTTTTCGTAATTTTTTTTTCTCGATGCGTCATCTTTACGTTCACCCAAGTCAATTGTGAGTTTACGCCTCCTTTTTTTATTCTTGCTTGCTACTTTTCCTCACTTCTCTATCTCCCATTCATCTTCTCGTCTTTTCATTTACGAACACTTTTTCTTATTTATTGCTTGCGAAAAACGCATTCACAATGAAGCAACTGCAGTATTACTTTTTTTTTTGTATTAAGTGACACAGGTGACTTGTGCCCAAATTGACAAAACAACAATAAGTCATCTCACTATTTCCATTGCTTTGTTTGTTTTTCTTTATTTCCTTTTCTTGCCGTATCGCAACCTTTTCCCTCCCTTCTCCTATTCACATTCCACAACTTTCCGCACATAAAAGCCGTTGCAAAGCAGTTCTCTTATTCACTGGCAAGCTATACATGAAGTCGTACTCTGCTACACACCAATTTCACGCGCAGTGAGAAGGCTTTTTTGTTTTTGTTCACAACACACACTGATTGTTTTGCAGCAGCGATAGTGATACTGTTGCCAACGCTCTTTTTTTGTTTTTCAATTTCGATTCGAAAACTGAGTGTTTCTAAGAAAGAACACTTCAACAGGATTTTTATATTCATTAAAAAAAAATATAAAAAAAGTATTGAGAAGGGGGAAGGGAGAAACAGCGCATTGAAAGGCTCTCTAAATTCGCATTTGTGTTTTCTAAAGCCTTTTCTCGTTTCTCGATTTAATTCATATAAAAAACGACTTTTTTTTTCTCCCCCAAACGGCTCGCTTTGATTTTTTCCTTCTTTTTTTCACAGAGTAGATACTTCTATTCAGCCCCTCGTTTTTCCTTTTACGGAACTGTGTTCAGCCGTGTTTTTCACTTTTCATATTGGCAGTGCGCGTCTTTGCTCTGCTCACAAACTGCTTGAAGGCTTCGCGCTGCGTTTTTTTTTTTTAGCTGAATTCGTGGAATTTATCAGTTTTTGTGAATTGCTTTTTTGATATAAAAACAGGAAGAGCAAAAAAAGAAAACACGTTTTTCTTTATCGTTTTGTTATTTTTCTCGTGAAACACACATAGTTTTATGCTCCGTCAAGGCGGCAGACTGTTCGCAGTGGCGGCGCCGGCGGGTGGCCCGTACCGCAACCGTGTCGCATACGGTGCTTCATTGCTGCCCTGGTCGGTGGCACCGGCGTTTCGCACACGACGAGGGTCGCCTGCTGCGTGCGGCGGCTTCGGCGACTCGCGCACCTCTGTCCTCCTCGGCTCCTTGACATGCACGGCGGTGCGCACCTTTGTGTGGCCGTCGTGGCTGTTGCGTGTGCCCAGTGGCACGCCGCCATCCGAGGATGAGAAGAAGAAGCAGTTCCACGAGCGAACCGGCGAGGCATTCCTCTATGCCAAGACTGCCTCATCGACCAAAAGTGAAAAAGGCTCGGAGAGCGACAAGACTTTAAATGACGGTGAGGGCAGCGCTGACGATGCCGGCAAATCTCGTGCGGGAACGGCAGAGACGAGCGGGCAGTCGAGCGGTGCCGCCTCACCGCAGGGCAGCCGCGGCACGTTTGTGCGCCTCTCACAGGGTGAGGCGGAGGTGATTCATCGCGTCAACATGGGCGAGCGCAAGGAGACGGCGGAGAAGGAGCTGAAGGCGCGACAGACGCAGCCGGCGGACGGCGCCGCAGCCACCGCGACGGCAGCGTCGGCGAGTTCCTCGGCAGGACCCGCATCGACCCCGTCGAAAGGCGCGGCGCAGAGTGGCACTGCGGCTTCCGCTGCCGCTGCGGGGACGGGCGGCTCTGCTCCTGGTTCGGCGGCGGTGCCGGCTCGGCAGGACGGCATCCGCATCTCCGAAAAGGCGTCCGACATCCCCATTGGCCGAGTCGTCGGCAAGGTGTGGTCCTACCTCTGGCCGCGTGGGGAGCCGAAGATCAAGGCGCTCGTCGCTGGCAGCGTCCTCTGCGTGCTGCTCGCCAAGGTGCTAAAGGTGGCGGTGCCTTTTTGGTTCAAGACGATTGTCGACCTGCTGGCCCCCGCCACGGCCACCGCCGAGGTGGCCACCGTCGCCGGGCCTTTTGCCGTGGGCGTCTTCGGGTGCGTCGCGGCGTACGGTATCTGCCGCATCACCACCTCCATCACCGAGGAGCTGAAGACGGTGCTCTTCGCCCCTGTTGGCGGGCAGGCCTCGACGAAGCTGGCGATGGAGATGTTCGACAAGCTGCACAAGCTGGACCTCCACTATCACCTCAACCGGGAGACCGGTGTCATTAGCAAGGACCTGGACCGCGGTAGCCGCGCCTTCTGGACGCTGGCGTACGCGCTGCTCTTCATGGTAGTCCCCACGACCTTCGAGATGGGGCTTGTCTGCTTCGCGCTGAACACGCAGGCGGGGCCGCAGTTCATTGCGATTGCCTTGGTAGCTGTCGTGTCCTACGTCTCGTGGACGTTCCTTATTACGAATTGGCGCGCCAAATTCCGCACGCGCTACAACACCCTGGACAGCCGCGTTGGCGGCCTCATCGTGGACTCGCTGCTGAACTACGAGACGGTGAAGTACTTCGGCTCAGAAGCGTACGAGTCGCAGCGTATTCGCAAGGAGACGACGAACATGAACAACCAGCTCGTGATTCTAGACCAAACAATGGCTGTGCTCAACTTCGGCCAGCAGCTCATCTTTGTCACGGCGAGCGTGCTGAGCCTCTACCTCGCCACCTGCGGCGTGATCGCGGGCGCGCTGACGGTCGGCGACCTGGTGCTCGTCGACGCGCTGCTCATGCAGCTCTACATGCCCCTGAGCTACCTCGGCATGATTTACCGCGAGGTGCAGACGAGCACGCAGAACATGCAGGCCATGATCGCCCTGCTGGACCAGAACTCCAACGTAAACAACAGGAAGGACGCGAAGGAGTACAAGTTTGTCGATGGCACTATCGAGCTGCGCGACGTCACCTTCGAGTACAAGAAGGAGCTGAACCGCCTCGTGCTGCGCCACCTCAGTCTCACCATTCCCGGCGGCAAAACTGTCGCCTTTGTCGGGCCCTCCGGCAGCGGCAAGAGCACCATCTTCCGCCTGCTCTTCCGCTTCTACGACCCGACGGCCGGGCAGGTGCTCTTGGATGGGCAGCCGCTGGACACGCTGAAGCTGGAGAGCGTGCGCAAGTACATCGGCGTGATCCCGCAGGACACCGTGCTCTTTAACGAGTCCGTGCGCTACAACATTCGTTACGGCCGCATGGACGCGACGGACGCGGAGGTCGAGGCAGCGGCGAAGGCGGCGAGTCTGCACGACACCGTCATGCGCATGAGTGAGGGCTACAACACCTCCGTCGGCGAGCGCGGACTGAAGCTGAGCGGAGGCGAGAAGCAACGTGTCTCCATCGCACGTGTGGTGCTTGCCGACCTGCCGATTCTCCTGGCTGACGAGGCCACCTCGGCGCTGGACAGCACGACGGAGCTGAACGTGATGGACACACTGAAGAACGCCACCGGCCGCACGCGACCACGTACTATCATCCTCATTGCGCACCGCCTGACCACCGTCAAGGAAGCGGATATTATCTTTGTGCTGGACGGCAAGGGCGGGCTAGCGGAGCAGGGCACACACGCGGAGCTGCTGCGCAAGGGCGGGCTGTACTCGGAGATGTGGCTGCAGCAGCTGCGCGACCGCCACAAGGCAACCGCCGCTGGCGGAGAAAGCCTGCCGCCAAAAAAAGGAGGAGACGCCCGGTAGAAGACCAGGATAATCTGAGGTACACATGCTTCGCTAGAGGGGGGAAAACGTTACGCCACGCACTCTTTTCAAGATCCAATAGGCGTGGAATTTGAGGAAAATGGAGATGACGTTGCCAAAGGGCTTTCGGCAAAGCAGTAATGCCTTGCTTGTAGCTGGTTTTTGTGTCTTCGATTTACGTTTTCCTGGAGGCGGGCTTTCGTGATAGCAACGTTTTTTTTTTTTTTTAGTTGACCTTTTTTTCTTCTTCTTCTTGTTCACAGATTGCATTTACAAACTTTTTTAATTACTTTTTTTTCTGGGACTCTAGCGAGCACTCCTGTTTGTTTTCAACTTGAATTTCAAGTTGCTGTACTGTTTTTTTTTAGCAAGAGCACTTGTGTCTTTTGTTTATGCTGAGTGTTGGCGAGATGACGGAGGGACGGAATTGTGTGTTGTCCGTTTGCTGTTGCTCCGTTTTGCGTACGTTGAGTTGATCTTTAAAAGAGCTTCCTGTCGATTCTTGGGTTGCTTGCTATTCTTCACTATTTCACCTCCTTATACATATACTCCCGTTTATTGTTCTGGCGAATCTGTTTCCTAGAAACTCTTGCTAGCCAAAAGAAAAAAAAGGGGAAAAAATTAACAAGGAAAGACAAGATGGCTGATTAGCCAGTGCTTCGAGTGTTTGTAGGGGCTCCTAACGTTGTGCATTTGCAATAGAAACATGACAAGATGGAACGCACAGCACTTTGTGAAATTGAGCCTAACGTTTTTTTTTTTCTGCTCTCTATACGCTGATGCGCACAAGAGAAAAGAAATGACACACCTATCTTTTTGTGTTCACCTTATTTAGCTGTGCTGACTCAAAATCATAAAGGGAAACTAATGAATTGCACATTCGGCTGAGTATGTTGATACGAGCTGCCCGGGGTATTGCGTAGAGGCTGGAAAGACGGTTGCGCTGCTTTCCAAAAAGAGAATTGCTACCACTTTCGTTCCTTCTCTCTTTTTTTTTTTTTGGTTCTTTTAAAAATGAATGATGCAGAGATTAGTTTAACCAAACGGCTGGTGCTCTACCAAGTGTGCTGCCACTTGTAACCAGCTCCTTTAGACGCACAGTACTGCGCATCTCTCACATATATTCATTCATAAAAAAAAAAAAAACAGGCTTAAAAAAGACATTATAGAAAGGTGTGATCTTTTGTACAATTCGGAGCTGTACAGTCAAGTAAGGTAAACAAAGCTTGAAAGCAGAGCTTTGTCGTCGCTGTTTCTCTGAAGCCTTTTTTCCATTGTATGTTCCAGTCGCCGGTTGCGTCACGTCTACTACAATAGAATTATATACCTTTTTTTTTTCTGCTGAAGCCTATTTCCTCTGACTATTTTGAATAATTTGCGAACACGTACACACCTACTTTTTACGCAAGCGCATCCTCATACACACACACACACACACTGCCGAAAAAACACATCTTCGATAGAGCACCCTTTTGCTTCTTTAGTTTATAGAATTCTGCCAAAAATTCATCAGGATAGGATCTTCGTTTGCCTGAACAGGGGAATACATAGCATGGACAAGAGGGCACTCAAAACCGCGTCTCAATCGTGCTCCTCTTCCTCGTCATCATCGTCGTCATCATCATCCAGCTCATCTGAGCGGCCTTTGTTAGCGGACGAGGACGGCGATGCAGGCGACTCTACGCGCTGGTACACCGCCACCATCGTCTCTCCCTCATCCTTTTCGCCTGTCACATTCATGACGGACTCCAACCGCTCCGCTCCGACGCCTCCGCCTCCGCGAGCGGACACGACATACCTTCTCGGCGACGACGAGCCACTTGCCGCCTTTCCGCAGCAGCCGTCTGCCACTGGGAATGGCGCGACGAGACGTGACGCACTACCGCTTGCGGCCAACAACGTCGCACCGGCGCCGAGCACTGCGGCGCAGCCGTCGCTGTCTTTCAGCAGCTCGTTTTTCTCCTCTACAACGAGTGGTAGCACGTCATTGTCGTCAACGTCATCATCGTCCGCATCGTTCTCGTCTAGCAACACGGCACGAGGAAAAGCTCCGCAGCTTGCACGGACTGGATTAGAAGACGCGGCAGCACATAGCAGTGAGTTGTCTCGACTTTCCTCCTCCTCCTCTTCATCTTCTACCGCGACACCTCCGACTGCAGTCATATCGCGAGAGAACACAGTAGTTCCTTTGCCGACGGTGGAGCAGCTGTCGCTATCCAAAACGCCGGAGTTGTCGGAGGCTTTCATCGGCGGTGCGGCATCGAGCGCAAAACCTGTTTTGGCGTCGCCCGGCGGCAGCGCATCCAAGAATAGTGAGGGCAGCGTTCAACGAGGCAGGAAGGAGAAGAAAAGCAAGAGTTCTGCGCCAACGGGAGAAAGAGCGGATACGAAAACCTTCGCAGCACCGACGTCCGAGGCGAAGGGCAGCGGGCCTGGGGAGGAGCTGATGGAGGACGGAGACGATGAGCGCATCCCTTCCACGCCGCCCATTTCACAAGTGGCGGAGAGGGATGACACATCTTCATCTTTCTCGGTGCGGTTTGCCATACCACGAGTCGCCGCGGAGCCGCATTTGCCTGTGCTGCCTGCGAGCACACCCGCGAACGTGGCTGGCTGCACCCCTCTTTCGCAGCTGGCCTCTGGACTTCTCTGCGGTGAGGTGCTGGGGATGATGAGCGGGCATCAGTCGCCACCGGAATCCCCTTTCAACACGGCACAACTATCGTGGGAGCCGGCGCCGCTTCTGGGCGATGCACCGAAAAAGAAAGCCGGCAAACGCTCTCGAAACGCGACGTCGATGCCCACGACAGCATCTGGGAGTTTAGCGGAGAGCCTCTCGACGGCGCCGGCAGAGCAGCCCTCGTCTCCTCGAACAAAGGCGCCGGAGGTTAGCACGGAAGTGAAGAAAGCGACCACGAAGCCTGCACGCAAGAGGCGGAAGCGAGGAAAGGAAGACACGGTATCGGTGTCCACTGCGAAGGAGGGGAATGAGCGAGACACTGGGAAACCTTCGCTGCTCAGCACAAGTGACACGCCGACAACACCACCACCACCATCACTGACGCCACCGCAGACAACGGCAGAGACCTTCGACGATGAGGCGCGCAAGGAGGCGGAGGAGCCTGACTCGTACGAGTGGCTACCGTTACCCAAGGATCCGGAACCTCCTTCCCACAGCCGCGGGCTTCTTGCGCAAACGCCAGACGAGAGCTTTGGAGAGTTCAGCTTTGACGCCTGGCCGTCGCTTGGGCAGCACGCCGCGTACGATGGCAACGGCACTATCAGCTCTTTGTCACAGCTGTCCTTTCTGGTGTCGCAGGACCTGGCGGAGGAAGAAGAAAGCAAGTCGCATCCACCGCTACCACCACCATCACCACCACCGAAGAAACGTATGAGGAAGCCGCGCGGGAAGCAACAAGAGCAGAAGGCGCTGAGGGCGGCGACGGATGCTTTACATGCTTCAACGCGAAGCGAGCGTGAGGAGCCGCCAACGGAGCGAGAACTTATCGCGATGGCAGGTGCCGCCGTGGCGGAGGCTGAGTTGTTGCTGCACAGCGGGAAGGCACGCTGTGAGAGTGGCAGCGCATATGTCGGTAAAGATGCAGTGCTTCCCTCGAGGCTGGAGGCCGTGGAGCGACCGCCAACGACCGACGCCACCGACAAAACGGACCACGTTGACAACAATCCAGAGGCGGCACAGAAGCCCAAGAAGACGCGATCGCGGAAGAAAGCGAGCAAGAGCAGTTCCACCAAAGTAGCGGAAGAAAAGCAGGCAGCAGAGGACTCGTTGCGATGGTGGGAGGCGACGTGCACAGCGGCCAGGTTCCCGCGGCTCGAGTCGGGTCGGCCTTGCCTGTGGATAGAGCTGTCCGAGAGTCTTTACGAAGCGCACGGCGATGTGCTGCGGCAGCTGCTGGTGCTGTGGGGCTGCGCACACCAGCCACACTGCACATCGGGGGTGGAGACAGCAGGACCGAAGGTGCGACACGCCTCTCCAGAGGTGACGGTAGGTGATGCAGGGCCACCCAGCAAGCAACACAAGCATGAGCCGACCGCCAACAACCACGCCGCACCGTCCAATCACGTACTTGTCTCGGTGCCCGCGGAAGCGTTGGGGGGTGGCAACGACGGCGTTGTCATTCTTCTTTGCCCACCCACCGTGTCCGTTGACGACGCACTGCAGTGGTGGACGCGACGCGCACACGTGGCGCACGGCTTTCTACCGCCGCTTCTTGCTGTCTCCATGTCCGTGGAGAGTACAACAAAACCAGGCAGTTTCTTGAAGAATAACCAGGCCCATGCAGCAGCCGCAGGTGATTCTGGCAGGTCGGCTGAAGTGCTGCTGTCAAGAGCGGTGTTGCATACGGCGTGCGACGCGCTCGTTGACCCGCGGCGCAGCTTAGCGGTGACGTGTAGCGCAGGTGGCAAAGCCGCGCTTTCCCAGCTGCTCCCGCAGCACCACATCTACACGTCTCTCGACAGCTGTGCGACAATGCTGCGAGGTGTACTGCAGTTTCCCCTGCCCGCGGAGCTCTGCAGTGGTGCGGGCGCGACGCAGTGTGAAGACACAGACGTGGGGAGTCTTGTAGCCGTCATGGTCGCCGCCTCTTGTGGTCAACATGCGCAGGAGCCTGCTGAGAGCGCGTTGCTGGCGCCGTTGTCCCGTCGCCCGGCTGCCTCGCTGCAAGATCGGTGCTTTCAGAAGCTCTGCGAGTGGAATGCACTGGCAGCCCGGCTGCGCGACACGCCGCGTCGACCCCAGCTCCTCCTTCATCGTACCTGCATCGACAGTGCCTTCGCAGTGGATCCTGAAGCAGCACCTTACTCCAAGAACGCAGACCCCGCGTCAGCTTCTGTTCGCCGCTGCTGTCCATCTGACGGGGCGTCTGCTTCTGTGTGGTCCACGAAGGCGTTGCCCACGCTGTCGCTGTGGATGACCTACGGAATGGTGAGACCTGCCACGCGCAACGCCGACACCTTCGCCGACACCGCAGACCGCGGCGCACGTCTGCTGGCCAGCCACGCGCCACCGGTGACGCTGTTGCCTCCTCACCGGCTGGCCCTAAATCTATTCGGATCGGTGCTGTTCACGCGCGACAACTACGTGACGGCGGTGAATGTGGTGGATGCCCACGCCCGCGCTTCGCAGCGGCGGCTAACAGACTTCATCTCCGGCTACGGCTGCGTCGTGACAGGACCGCTGCGCTACACCGTTTCCGCGACAGTACGTCGCTACCTGCACGTACAGCTGTCCATAGACGTTGCCCCGCTGCTGGCTGTGGCCGGCGGCATTCACAACTCCACAGGGATTCACTTAGGCGATGCACCAGCGGCGGCGGCGGCGGCGGTGTGTGCGGCACCGGAGGTGGTGTCCTTCACACAAACGCAGTGGCGCGCTGTCCTGCCTCTGCTGTCGTGTACGTGCCGTCCGGGCCTCTTCGAGCAGGTACCGCACACCGACGACGGAGTGAAGGTGTGTCGGCATCTCGCCGAGGTCTTCTACTTTTTCACCACGCAGCAGTTCCGAGTGGTGCGGGGTGAGGCGCGCATCGGTGGGATGGATGCGGGTAACACTGCAGTCGCTTCTGTCGGCCGACTTGCAGAGCGCGCGAGCCCGCTGGTGGCATCATCGCCAACTTTCCCCGTTGCTCGAACTGGTACTGCAAGCAAAACACGATCGTCAGGCGCGGCGAACGCAGGAGGCGCCGTACGTGTAAAGCGTAAGTCGCTCGCCGCACCTCAGCGGAGCCGCAGCGTGAGCACGTCCAGCTCAGAGCCGCTGCTGGACATGGTTCCGCTCTCGGTGCTCTACAGTCACTCCTTCAGCGATGCGCTGAGCGATGAGGGCGACACAGTTGCAGAGCCTTGCACGGCGCCTAGTGGGCCCGCCGTCGGAGTGGTCGTGAAGGCGGAGGGACGCGATGGATCCAGGAACGCCTCTTGCTCGCCAATGAACGCTTCTGCAGGATCTGTGAAGCGGGAAAGCGAAGCAGAAGAGGTGCCCTTGACGCAGCTGCCTTTGGCTACAGAGACGAGCACCGCCGCAAGCGGTCACACGCCGTCGATGGAGGTGCCTGGTTTCCACGCGGAGGCGCTGGCGTATGCTCTGCGCTTTATTGCGCAGCGTGCGCGTGGTGGCGAGCCGGTGACGGAAGCGGTAACGGAGACGGAAAGAAATGCGCGTACGGAGGGCGTTGCGCAGACGCCGACATTCTCAGAGCAGAGCGTCGCTCCTCGAGCGGTGGCAGAGGAAGACGAAGGGTTTGCATCAAGCTCAACAGGAAGAGCAGACCAGGCGCGCGCGCTGCAGATGGTGGAGCAGCTTTTGCGTGATGCGTTGCGCTAATTTTTTTTTGTTCCCTCTCTCTGAATTATTGCAGGCAGTTCAAGCATACGCGGAACCGGCCGACTGTGCATACTTGTTCACAAGAAAACAGTAGGACAAGAGTTAGCAAAACAACTTCTTACTTCAGAAAAAGAAACGCATTAATGGGCCTCAAGTGGTACACATGTAAAATTAAAACGTCGCATGCTCACTGAGAGACTGATGAAACAGTCTTTCAGCGTCTTGGCACTTCGATGCTGCAGTTAGCAACGCGTCACGCCTCCATTTATGCCCACCTCGCTACTTCTCTGTCGTACGTCGTAGTGAACAACCAAGTGTAGTTTCTGTTTTTTCCCTCTTTTTTCCTCGCAGTACATTAACATCTTTTTTTCTCCTCTCTGTGTCCTTCCTGCCTCTCCACAACGCGTGCCAGTTTGGGAAAGGCGTGCGACATTAAGTGCCGAGGACAAGCAGAGCTCAGCAAGGCATTTACTTTCCCATTTTGAAAAGAAAGGCTTCTTCTTATTTCGCTAGTGTCGTGTGCTCACGAAAGCGCCGCAACGAAAAGAGATGCAGCGGGATAGCAGCACGGCGGCGTACAAGGAAGTCAGCAGCTCCGCGACGTGGTTGTCGAAGTTGTCGCCCATACCCTCTCCTGCTCCACGACACATTGACCACGCACATGTGAACTCTTCTCTCATCGACCAATCACCGCTTCCGCTCAAAACACGGGGCTACTCCCACGACATGCGCGCGGTACGACGATCGCAGCCGTGGGGGATGTCGAGAGCTGCGCCGCCTTCCACCTCGCTTTACCCGCACCTCGTGCGCAGCCGCAGCCCGCCCTCTCGCTCCCCAGCACATAATAATTTTCCCGCGCAGCGACCGTCGAATGGACAGACGCCATTAACGGATGATAGTAGAGGCGAGGTACCACCGCTGTCTTCGGATTTGTTTGCGGATGTGCTCGAAAGAGAGTGGCCCTTCCAACCGTCTTTGCGGGACACGGAGGACTTCACGGCTGCCGTGGAGTTCGGACGATCATCGATGCTGCTCCACTACGCCAACGACGGCTTCCAAGAGGTGTCTGCGCGACTCGCGACGGAGGCGGGGGCCGTCAGCCTGGAGGCTGCTCGCTACCGTCAAGCTGCGCAATCCAGCGTCGCGCAGTGTAGGTCTGCCGCCAAAGTGTATGCGCAGACAAAGGAGGAGTTGGCGGACGCCAAACGGAAACTGAGCGCGCTGCTGGCCGCTGCCGCTGCCAAAGAAGAGCGCGCTCAGAAGTCGAGTACTATGGGGCAGTCGCCCGAACACGTGTCCGCTAACTCTGCTGATGCGCAACAGAGCCACGCCGTGAATTCGCTCACGCTCCAGCTCAGCGAGGAACTCGCCACCATGCGCACGCGGAAGCAGCGCTACGAACTCCTGCGTGCCCAACAAACGCGACTCGCGGGTCAGGTGGAGGAGTGGTCAGCCAAAGAAAAAAAGCTGGAGGCGAGGCTAGAGCGGGAGGAGACGCGCTACAAGGACGCGTTGGGGAATGCCGTTGCTCGTGCTCGTGCATCATGTGAGCGCCTGTCTGATGCGTCCCGTACAGGCGGTGGGAGCACTCTCCGTGATTTTGACGTGTGCATCAACGAGCGTGCGGGCTTACTGCGGCACTTGCAGAAAGGGTCGGAGGCTCGCCTTGTGCAGATGCGGCAACTGCTCGAACGCTTCTCTGACTCTCCCGCTGCGAATTCCAATGGCGACATCATCAATACTGCAGAAGACGTGCATCATCATTCTTCAACAGAGCAGGCAAGTGGCGCGAATGGTGATACAGAAGCGCAAAAGGAGCCGTTTGTATCTGCGGCTGTTGCGACTACGGAGATTGGCGCAGGCGACGCACAGGCAAAGGTGCTGGAGAGGCTCTCCGCAGCTCTCCGCACTGTATCGTTAGGCGAGAAAGAGGCGGTGGCGGAAATGGAGCACATTCGGCTGTTGTTGTCAAGGCTACAACGAGGAAGCTCCGTTCATAGTTAGCGTAAGTCAACTGCACCGTCCCTTTTTTTTTTGTCTGTTTGTAATTTACCCCTGTATAGTAGACGAAAAGTAATTCTGCGAATAAAGTGAATCCGACCTCGCAATGCTTATTCCTTTTTTAAGCCTCAATCTCCATGAGAAAAAAAAAATAGAAGGTTTTTGGTTGCGATCAGTACGTTTATTGGTGAAATTGTACTAAACGTACAGGGGGGCTTAAATTTTTCACGGCATTCACGACACAGCTACGTGAGGTGTCATTGCGCAGCGTTTTTCTTAAACCAGCTGATGTCGACGAGCGGCAGTTTCGTCCACAGCATTCACTCTTTTTCTTTTGCTGCTGCTCCTCCTCTCCCGCGCCTCTCTTCGCAAAGGTTTGCAGTGTTCCACCTGCATCTTCTTTCATAGTATTTCAGTATCTCCTCTCACAAAGGGCGTAGATCGGAATGCCCATTCGTGTGCTGTGCCTCCACGGCGCACAGCAGACAAAAGAGATCTTTCAAAATCAGCTCAGTCGACTGCAGGACGACCTCGCAGACGTCGCAGAGCTCCTCTTCCTTGACGCCCCGCACGTGCTGCCCCTCATCACCGCAGCCGACGACACCCCCACCCGTTCGTGGTGCAGCGCGGATGGCGCGGAGGACTACAGCAGCGGCGACGCGCTCGTGCAGCGAGCGATGCAGCCCGGCGGCCCCGGCACCGCGCTGGCGTGCACGGTAATGCTGGGCTTTTCGCAGGGTGCGCTCATGATCTATCGATTTCTGCAGCAGCACAGCACCGACGCCGCCGTCCGCGAGCAGCTACGGGGTGTTGTGGTGGCCGGAGCTCCCGACCCACGCCGCAGGTTTGGTGCCGCCGGCAACAGCACGGCGGCGCTCTTTGACGCTCGTGGGCCATCCGGCAGTTCGTACTTTGGTGCGTTGCCGTGCTTGCACATCATCGGCAAGAAAGACGCTATTGTGTCGCCGGAGGAGAGCGCGGCCTTTGCGCAGGTCTGCAGCGACGCCACGCGGGTCCTCTACCACGAGCACGCGCACAGCATCCCTGCCCTGAAGGACGTCCGCGCTGCCGTGCGTGGCGTCTGCGTCACCGCCGCCATGTCGTCCGCCGAGGCTGCGGAGGCGCGCGAGGCCCGCGAGAGCGAGCTGGAGATGATCCGCGCGATGTACGAGGAGGACGCCGTGGTGGAGCGTGGCAGCGAGACGCTGGTCCGCCTCTCCCTCTTCCCAGACGCGGAGTCGCTGCTGGCCGCATCGTCGTCGGCGGCGGCGTGTGCGCTGGGCCCGGCGGGTGCGCATGCGCTGGAGCGCGTAAAAATGTGTTTTCACGTGCCACCAAGCTACCCGTCGATGCTGCCCACGGTGGCGGTGGTGGACGGGCCGGCGTGGCACTCGGTGCGGTTCGAGCGGTGGGCTGCGGAGATGGTGGTGCGGGCCTCGGCGTACATGGCGGACGAGTTGGGCCCCGGCACCGCGCTGCTGCTGCCGACGTTTCTCTACGCCTCCGAGCTGGCGCAGGAGGAACTGGACGTGCTCGTGGCGGTGTTCTCCGAGGACGCCACGGGCAGCCGCCGCGAGGGCGACGATGGCGATGGCGGTGGCGTCGCAGCCGCGTCTGCCGGGCCGTGGGCGGCGGAGGACGAGGTGAGCCGAGAGACCTTCATTGCGGAGGCGGAGGCCAAGGCGGCACTGCTGCTGATGCAGGAGGCCAGGCGCAGCAACGGCACTGCAGCGGCAGAGGAGGACGAGGCAGCCGAGCGGGATGCGGCGGCGGAGGCGGCGGCTGCGGAGACGGCCGCCGCGGAGGACGCGATGGGCATGTCGAACACCGGCGGCGGTTCCTGCACGCTGACCATCGGTCTCATTGGGAAGCCGAGCGCCGGTAAGAGCACCTTTTTCAATGCTGTGACAGATCCGCAGGAGGACGGCGGTGGCGCGCGAGTGGCCGCGTTCCCCTTCACCACCATCGAGCCCAACATCGGCGCCGGTCTCGCCCCTCTCTTCTGCCCGTGCACGTTTTTGTCGTCGTCGCCAGTGACCAGTCAGGAAAAGACAGCACCAGCCCCTCAAGTGCTGTCGTCCAGCCTGTCGTGCGAGACGTGTGACGCAACCTACGGCCACGTTTGCGCACTCGGCAGCGGCTACTTTCGCCGCCACCCCGTGAAGGTGAAGGATGTGGCCGGTCTTGTCCAGGGCGCCTACCAAGGCAAGGGCAAGGGCAACCAGTTCCTCAACGACCTGTGCGATGCCGACGTACTCGTGCGCGTCGTGGACGGCGCCGCCGCGACGGAGGCGGACGGCACGGCGTGTGCGCCAGGCCAGGGATCCGCCTTGGAGGACATCACGTGGGTGCGCTCCGAGGTGCACAGCTGGATCTACGACAACCTCCGCGCGAAGTGGTACAGCATCGTCCGGCAACCGGCAAAGTTTCGTTCGATGTTCACAGGCTACCGCAGCACGCCGATCTTTGTGGACAGGGTGCTGCGGCGCCTCGGCATCGCGAACGAGGTAGCTCTGACGGCCAAGTTGCGGACGTGGGGTCCGGTGGAGTTGCACGCTTTTGTGGCCCTGTACATTCGCATGCGCTTCCCCATGGTGGTGGCGCTGAACAAAGCGGACCTCCCCAGTGCCGAGGACGTCGCCGCGTCGCTGCGGCAGGCCTACCCGCACGAGATCTTCGTCCCCATGACGGCGCGCACCGAGTGCCTCGCACTGAAGCTCAATCGAAAGAAGTTTATCGAGTACAGCGCCGGTGCCTCCTCCATTAAGGTGACGTACAGCGGGGAGGTTTCGAAGCTGGAGAAAGTGGCGCGGCAGGAGTTGAGTGACGTCACCGCTTTCTTCGACGCGGTGCAGCAGCGGAAGACGTCGTTGCTGTCGACGACGGGCGTGCAGGACGTTTTGGCAACGGCGATGGAAGCCTGCGGTGTGGTGCTCGTCTACCCTGTGCGCGCCTTCCACCCAGTCACCTCCCTCGCTCACTGCCTCACCTTCAAGCAGGGCAGCTCTGCAGAGAAAGTTTTCAACAGCCTCGTGCACCTGAAGCTGCTGGAGGGGAAGCTGGTGCGCTTTGAGGTAATCGACGTGGCGCCAGTCAAGCAGCGGCAGCTGCAGCAGCTCGTGGCGACCCTCCCGACCGTCACGCCGACGGAGGTGGCGGCGTCGTTGCCGGGGCAACGCGCGGGAGCTTCTCTGGCGGTGCGCACGCTGCGCAAGACGGAGGTGATCGGTTCTGCCGCGGTGCTCGCCCGCGTATTGTCCAATAAGCGCCAACTCACCTGAACGTGAAACAACAACGGAAACTGGCGCGAGAAAAGCCGAGAGCTGATCGATTTCTCAAAAAAAAAAAAAGGCCTTTTCTTTAACGTTTTATCATTTTCTGAGGTATTTGCTAGTGATCTCACACCATTACTAATTGGTCTAACTAAATGAATAGATACCAGCAACAAATGGAAACGCCATGCAACGGACTCGTACAAAAACTTTCAATTTTGTTCATAGAAAAATAACGCAGAAAACTAGAAGGGCATCTTTTTTTTTTTGTGATTGCCAATTTTATACGTACGGTTAAACATTTACGAAAAGTACCTTTTTTTTTAATTCATGCAACTTCTTTTTTCTCAAGTCTTCTCTTTACTCCCTCTGCTTCCTTTTCGTTCCTCCGTCTCGTTTCTCATTCCTCTCGCATATGCCCTAATTTCTCGATCTGCAGTCCCGCAGCTTCCTTCACTCTAAAAAAATAAAATAACAACAACCTCCTAACTAAACTTTCAGCCATCATGTCTCACTGCAAGTTCGAGCACCC
>JASAOP010002697.1:0-55666 GCA_030849055.1 Crithidia thermophila
GCGGTCCATCACCCGGCTCGTCGTCGAGGCGCTGCTCAGCGAGACGGTGGTGGTGGCGGTCTCCAGCGTGAGCGAGTTGGCGTTGTTATTGTTGTTCGTGTAATTGTAAGTCGTCGTGCAGACAGCAGGACTGTGGTGGCTGCTGGTGTGGGTGGTGGTGGCGGCCCCACCTCCGCTGCTGGACGTTGTCGTCGCTGTTGTTGTCGCTGTTGTTGGAATTGCTGGTGTGGAGGACGACGAAAAGAAAAAGGCAGATGACGAGGACGACGACGTCGTGGCGTTCGCGGTGTTGACGGTGCCAGCGGCGGTGGTGGTGGTGGTGTCCGTGATGGTCGTTGTCGGCGTGCTCGTGTTCGTGGTACTGCTGCCGCTGATCAGCTGTTGCTGTGGACCGGAAGTCCCCGATGCGGCGGCCATGGCGGCTACCACAGCGGCGCTGCTGGTGGAGTTGGCGCTGTGGCTGCTGCTGCTCGGCACCTCGATCACGGCCCCGACGATCACACCGCTGCTGTGGGCTGATGTCCCGTTGACAGGGGCGGACAACACCGTTGTGGTGGTCGACGTGGCGGAGGTTAAGGTGGAGGATGGGGTCGTCATGAACACGTTGCTGGTCGTGTTGTGGTTTGCTGCGGTGCCGCTCGCGTTGAGGGTGCCGCTGTTTGTTGTGTGCATCGACACCGTCCCCCGCGATGGGCCGGAGGAGCTGACGTTGAGAAAACTGCTGGACAGCTGCAGCAGCGGCGAGGACTGACGCCGGGACGGGGATTGACCAAAGGGAGTCGCACTGGGGGTCGCCGCTGTTGCCGCCCGTGGTGTCCGGTGCACCGGCACGACGCTCTGCGACGGCGACTCAGAAAGCTGGTCCTGCGCCTGCTCCTGCTCCTCCGATTGTGGTAGTGGTGGTGGTGGTGGTTGCGTGGGGGGTTGGGACTCGCTGCAAAAAACGGCGCTGGGCACGGCGGTGGGTGCCGCGGTGTTGACGAGGGACGACGCCGTGCTGGAGCCGTGCGCGGAGGCGGTGGCGGTCTCGGCAGGGCCGCGGTCGGCGCCGCCAGCGCTCGAGAGGCTCGTCGACGGCTGCACGGCCGGCAACGATGTCGAGGCGGAGGACAAAATCCGTCGTCCCTTTGGCGTAGCACTTTCTTCTTGCGAACATTGTTGTCGTTGTTGTTGTTGGGAAATTGTAGAAGCCGGATGCGCGACAGGTTTCGGCGCTGCGGCGGCGGCGGCGTGGACCTCCGGGCTGCTCCCACCAAAGTCGGACGCGCTGACCACGGCGGAGGCCGCACCCGCCTCCAGCGCCACACTGATATCGACCGCGGACACCTCCACCCTGCTGGAGTGGGAGGGCGGCGTCAGCAGACCCAACTCCACCGACGACATCTCCTTGTTGTCCTCCTCCCCGACCACCGCCCTGCCCATCGCGTCCACCTCCACGTCCGTGTAGCGCGCCGTGTTGGAGCCGAGCGAGGGAGGGGACAGCACCGTTGCCGACCCGCCGTTGGGCAACGACGACGGATGCGGACGGCTGCTGCGACTGCCGCTTCCCCGGTCACTGCCCTCCTCCACGGGCAGCAGCAGCAACGACGACGATGACGGGAGGGAGTGCGGAGAAACCACGTTTGTGTCACTCTTGTGACTTCTCGCCCTCGTGGCCGCCGCCGCCGCGTGTGTCGGCAGCGGAAGGGCAGCGGCGGCGGTGGTGGTGGTAGTGGTCAGCGCGATGGAGCCGATGGGTGGCCACGAGAGCGAGAACGATGACGGCAGCTTCGCCTGTGCGTCCGGTGCTGACGCGGACGTCAATGACACAGCGGGAGGTGGTGCAATGGCGCAGGCGGCAGCGGCAGCCGCGGCGGCGGGCGTTGTTATGAGAGACGGCGCACTTTTCACACTGTCCTTTTGGTGCTCGGGGAGGCTCTCCGCGCTGGGCTGCGGGCCGTTGGCGCTGAGCTGCGCCGACACCGTCAGGGAGCCGGAGGAGGCAAAGAACATCGCCCCACGCAGGTCCGCCGGGTGCGGGGATCCGCCGGTCAGAATACTCACCGCATTCATCTCATCCTCTCGAAGAGAGGTTGACGTGTCGTTGACAATTGCTGCTGCTGCTGTTGATGATGATGGGGCTTCAGCGTTGGAAGGAAGCTGCTGCTCCTGCCGCTGCTGCTGTTGCTCGTCGTCCGGTGGCGCGGACAGTGCATCGGCCGCCTTGCGTGTTCGTGCCGCGTTGATCGCCATCGCGCTGACAGGCGCAACGTCCATCATGCGACGTGGCGGATTTGCCTGGGATGCCTGTTGCTGCTGGCCTGCGGCGTCCTGCGAATTCAGAAGGTCGTGGTGGCTTGTCAGCTCCAAATAGTCGTCGCGCAGGCTGCCCACCAGCGTCTGGGGCTGCGTGGACCGGCCGGCTGTGCGCGACTGCGGCGTGGCAGCCTCGCTTTCCTCATCATCCGCCACATCGTCCTTGCACGGAGTGTGGGTGCCGCGGTTGGCAACCTGAGGTGGGTGCTCGGGACACTCCGCGCTGCCGTGAAGGGCGGACAGGCGACGGCTCGTCAGATCGGAGCTGCGCAAAGGGGCTGCGACGGATGCGGTGTTGCATGCTTCTAAAGAGGTGCCGACCTCAGCGACGGAGGCCGCCGTACTTCCATCAAGAAACGGCTGCGTTGGCGGATGCTGCTGCTGCTGCTGCTGCTGATGCTGCTGCACGCCCGTTCCCCGCGCGTTCTCCACAGCGCTGCCAACGTCGTGTTTACCACGATGCGCAGCTGCTGCGGAAGTCGACTCGTCCACCCGCCGATGCCTGCTCCGTCCTTCCTGTGCAAAACTGCTTCTCTCGCTGTCACCCCCGCTGCTTCTCCTCCTACAACTACTACTACTGCTGCTGCTATCGCTGCTGCTGCTGCTGCTGCTGCTGCGTCGCACGATCATGGTTGCCGTGTCCTCGTCATCTTGATGGTTCAGCGTGGAGTTGGAGCTGGGCATCGGCAGCGGCGACGGCGTACTGTGGGGCCGGCGCGGTGGGGAGGACGGGGGGGGCAGCAGCCGGCTGTCGTGACGACCCTCCGCGGTGCCGCGGAGAGACGGGGGAGGGGAGGCGGCGGTTGTGTCCACCACGGGTGATGCTGCTGCTGCTTCAGAAACATTCACTGCGGCTGTTTCGGATAATGATTGTGGTGACGGTGCGCGCAGTGGATGGGAAAGGGATGCGCCACCCGACACGTCGCTGACGAGAGGTGGCCGTTTCTGTTCGTCTGCTGAGTTTCTGGGAGGCACACTGTCCGCGACGCGGCTCGCAGACTGCCGTGCTGACGATGTTGTATCGTCTACCACCTTTACAACTTCTGCCTCTCCTTCTGCTGATGCCGAAGCTGATGGCACCGGGAAAGCCCTCTCGTCGTGCACTCCCCCCTTGTCATCCTCCGCGCTGCTTTCTTGATGCCTCTCAGGCTGGTGTTCGTCCGTGCCGTTTTCCTCTCCGCCCTCCCACGCAGGCAATCCCAAATTCCCCACCGCGTGCTGCCTGGTCGCAGCCGAGTCCGGGGACGGCGGTGGAGTGGAGGTAAAGGACAGCAGCGATGACGGCGCCGGAGGCAGCTGAAAAGTCCGCTGCGACGTGTCCTGACCGGAGATGGGAGACGCCGAGAGGGAAACCGTCGAAGAGGCCGCCGTAGTCGCTGCTGCTGCTGCAGCTGTGGTCGTGTTAGCGCACCCGTCCTCACCCGCCGCATGGAGCGAGTGGGGTTGCAGATGAAATTGAAAGGGCAGTTTGGTGTGTTGGGTGCTCTGCCACGCCTGCAGCTGCGCACGAGAGAGACAAGTGGGGCACGACGACGGTGAAGGTCTGTCCACGTCAAGCGCGCTAAACTCTCCTCTCTTTCGGTCGCAGATGTTACCGCCTCCCTGCATCTCTCCCGTTTCTTGCCTCTGTCCCTTGACCACGTCTTCATCCACACCCTCTCCCTCTCCCTCTTCTTCCTCTTCATCGTCGTCCACGTGAGTCTCTGGAAACGGTCGATTCTCCACGCTGGCACGCCAATAATTGTCCCCGGTGCTGCTGCTCGTTGCCGCCATCGCCCGCGGCGACGTCTGCGCAGTCGACGTGGACGGCTGCATGTGCGACGACGCAAAGATGCTGTTCGTGTGCCCGCTGACACTCACATTCACGGCGGCGGGTGTCGACAGCAGCAGCGCAGGGGTCTGCCCGCCGGTCCTACCTTCTTCCGCCTCCTCTGCCTTCTCCTCGCTGTGGACCGAGGTCACCGACTCGCTCGGAAGGCCCTGCACGACGGGCGTGGTGGTCGTCGCCGTGGTGGTCGTCGCCGTGAAGGACGACGAGTTCACCAGCATCTCCAGCTCACCCAGCGCGGCTCCCGTCGGGGTGGGGAGGTACGGACTGCCGGAGCGCTGTGGCCGCACCGCTGCCATGGCGGACACGGCGGCTCCGCCGCTGCGTGGACTGACGCTGCCGCTCTGCGGACTCGACTGACTGCGCCGCGACGCGACGACGTCGCAGAACATCGACGCGGCGTCGGAGGAGGTCGGCGTGGCGCCGTCGCCGTTCACGCCGTTCGTCGTCGTCGTGGCGCTGCCGCCCCGACCGCTCCCCTCGCCGTGCGCGTGCAGTTCTCGCATGACGGACTCCGTGGACTCGTGCATCGTGGGCAGCGCCGTCATCGCCTCCTCCACGCGCAGGCCGTACGGGGACAGCTGCAGTGGCGGGAGCGGCAGGACGGGTGACGATGGGGCCTGCTGCCGCAGCTCCACGTCGCGCGTCGGGGTGGTGTGGAGGGTGTTGAGGGACGCTGTCGTGGTGGTGGTGGTGGTCGTGTCGGAGGCCGAGGCCGAGGCGACGCCCCCGGCAACAGCGGCGTGGGGGGCGCCTGCTTTATCGCTGCGGTGCCTCGCCTCCGCAGACGGTGGGGGAGGCGGCGGTGAGGACGATACTGCTGAGGACGTGGCAGCAGCGGTAGTGCCCTTCCGTTTTTCAAGGTGTTCGGATGTGCTGTGGTGGGCGTGTCGGCGGTGGGACGTCATCACTGGGGAGTCCGACAAGACATGACCGGACAGAGAAGACGGGGAGCCCTGGCGATCACCGTTGTCGTCTTCATGAAAGTTCTGCGCAGACGTCTGCTGAGCCGGCGGCGGGTGTTGTTGTTGTTGTTGTTGTTGCTTGTGGTGATGGTGGTGCTGCTCGTGATGTCGCACCGCTTCGTCCTTCTCTCGACTGCCACTGCGCCGACTCGTCGAACCGTGCCGACTACTCTTCGAAACAGCAGCAGCGGCAGCAGCAGCAGCAGCAGCCCTGCGTGCCACGCTGATGGTCGCACTCGAGTCCAGTCCCGGCACGGCATCGACCGCCACCTCCTCTCGCTGCACTTTAATAAACGGCGCCTTCACCGGCGGTACCGACAGCACCGACGCGATGGAGAACGAGTTGGACGGTGTGTAAAACGTGCTGCTGTGGGTCGACACCGTCTGTGCGCCGTGGCGAGTCGAGCCAGCGGAGGCACCGCAAGTCGTCCCTCCCGCGCCACCACTGCTCATCGCATTCGCGCTGCTGCTGTTGCCGCCGTTGCCGCTGCTGCTGCTGCTGTTTCCGTCCGTCACCGGTGGTGGCGGGTACGGTGCCAGGGCCGGCAGGGCATGTGCGCCAGCTGCGGATACAGATACTCTTCCGCTTTCGGATGTTGCTGTTGTTGTTGTTCCTGCTGCTGCTGCGGCGGCGGCGGCGGCGGCGGCTCCGCGTTGTGCGGCAGCGGGGGGCGGAGGGGGGATCGGAGATGGCGGTGGCAGCGACCACGGAGACACCGGCGGGGCATTGCCCAGAATCGAGTTAGCATTTCCGCTGATCTCCGAGTGCCACGAGCTTGACGGGGAGTGCCGAGGCGGCAGAGAAATGCCCAACATCGACGACGACGACTGTTGTTGCTGCTGCTGGGTCTGGGGCTGGGACTGGGACAGAGACGGGGATGACAGGGGTGGCGGGGGAGGAGGAGGAGGTCGCATCGGAGGGGAGTGGGCGACGCCTGGCGGAGATGTGGAGCTGGGAAGAGACGGCACGCCGTTGATGGGGCTCGTGACACCGTCATGGTTCTCCGCCGTGTGCCTCAGCACACCAACGCCGCCGTCACCTGCCGCTCTTGCAGCGGTGTGTAGCGTTCCTGCTCCGGCGGTTGTTGTTGTTGTTGTTGTTGACGTTGCCGTGGGTGCGCGAGTTGGGGATGTGGACGGGTATGTTGCAGCAACGGCAGAAGCGCACGGGTCTGCTGGTACGGGGGAAGTGTGCCGGGGTGCGGGGATGCCCGTCAACGACGCGGGCGCCTCCTCCAGCGAGTCCGCAGAGGTCCCGCTGGACAACACCGCCACCGGAGGGCGGTCAGCGCTGGTCTCTCGTTGCAGCGGCTGCCTCTGACCTTCTCCCTCACCTTGCTGCTCCCCGCACTCCGCACAACGCCTCTGCTGCTGCTGTTGTGGTTGTTGTTGTTGTTGCTGTTGCTGGTCCTCCTGCTGGAATTGCGTCCGTAGCTGCGCCAGCAGCGTCGAAGGGAGAATGTACGACGCTGGCACAAAGCACTGACACCCGCCACTGCCACCGCCACCACTGCTGCCAGCCGAGCCTGCGGTGCTCGTCATCGTGTTGTTGGCGGTGCCAGGGAGTGGCGCGCCATAGTGAGCGAGCTGCAACGACGAGGTGGGACTCGAGTAAAGGGACGAGCTGCCGTTGACGGTCACCGCATTATTGTTATTATTGTTGTTGTTCTGGGTCCCTGCCATTGACAACGCACCGATCCCACCCCCGCCACCGGAGCTGGAACCACTCGGCGAGTTCAACGCGACCCCGCTGTTCGGGCTGGCGCCGGCGGTGCTCGGCATGAAGTCGCCGCGTCCGCTGGCGTGACTCATGAACATGTCCTGCAGGCTCCCGCTCACGGCCACGCAGCCAACAAAGCTGGCGGGAGAATTGTGGACAAAAATGGTGCCCGACGTGGACGCCGTGCAGTCGAAGGAGACCGAGGACGTGGCAGAGCCGCAGCGGGAGACAGGGGAGGTGATGGGGTAGCTGTGCTGGTGGCCCCCGACGCCACCACCACCACCACCACCACCACTGATAACGGTGCCGTACAAGTTCCCGCTGCCCGCGCTGGTGTTCGTGTGTTGCGTGGTGCTCGCCGTAGGCGTGAAGGTGCTTGCCAAGTAGGTGCTGTTGGCGTGGCTGTTGCCTTGCTGCGGGACGGTGGGGGTTTTAAAGGACGCCCCGGCACTGCGGCTGCTGTCCGTCAGCGACGCGTGCACCACAAACGTTTTGTCCGACGCGGTCGTGCGATTGGCGACGTCTGTCACTCCCGAACGCGACGGCGACGTGGACGATGCCGCGCGGGTCGGCGGCGGGCTGCCGCGCAGGTGCGCCGACAACTCCAGCGCGGTTGTGACGACGGTGTTGCCGGCTGACACACCGCTGGAGCCGCCGCTGCTGCTCGTGATGGTGGTGGTGATCGTGTGCGGCGGCAGCTCCGATCCGCGCGGCGACGACGACGATGCCCGCAGCTGCGGCGGTGGCGGTGGTGGTGGCCACACGCTGCCCTCTCTGTCCATCGTCACCTGCGTAGAGGTGCCCCAGAAGGTCGTGAGGGGCCGCACGGAATCTGCGGCGGCGGCGGCGGTGGTGGTCGGGCTCGTCGTGTGCCCGCTCGATGCCTCGTACGCGAACGTTTCCGACATGTCGTGCCGCAGACCATTAACTGTCGTCGCGGTGGTGGTGGCGCTGTGGTGGTGCTCCGGGGCGAGGAGTGGGGACGGCGGGGAGCCCGGGTTGGAGATGGGCAGCTTGGTCGAGGACAGCTGCCGCCTCTCGTCTGCCAGGCTGTCGGCGTCACTCACCATCGAGCACCGCCCCGTGGCGTAAAACGGTCGTCGGGGAGGGGAGGGGGTGGAGTCGACCGCGGCCGCACCTTCAATCTGCGCGTCAGATTCCGAACTCGTATCGCACTTTGTCTCGTCAGGCGGGGTGAGAGCTTCAGTTGCGTCCTCGCGTTCACGCTCCGCCTTGCCGGCTTCGTGTCGACCATGGTGAAGGCACTTAAGTGTCCACACGGCGGACTGCAGCGACGACTCACCAACACGCGGCGGCGCCTCCAACACCGCCGCTCGCACGCAGGCCCGCACCGACGTCCCACACACGCCCCGCGCGGTGGCCCGCATGTTCTGCCACAGTGATCGCAGGTGGTGCTCGGTCAGCCGTGTCAGCCGCTGCTGCCGGTACGCGTTGAGGGACGGCGTGTACAACCCACCGACCTTGAAGGCGGGCACGGAGAAGGCCGGATCGGCGGCATGGGGCCCTTCATCAGCGTCGTCGTCCTCTGCCCGCGCTTCTGAATCACAAACGACGCATTCGGTGTTGTTACTGTGCAGTCCTGTGTCATCCTGAGCCTCTAGAGCGGCGGGGTGCAGGACAGGGTGCTGCATATCGCCGGAAAGCGGGCCGGCGCGAGTCGCCGACTCGTGCGTCGAGCCTACATCTCGCGGCGTGGTGGTGGTGGTGCCCACCGTTCCCTCTGAGGCGCGTGCCGAATAGGCCCCGTCCACCACGTCCACCCCATCCTGTTTCCCTACCTTCTCGTTGTTGTCGCTCTGTCGCGCAGACGGTCGCCGCGCCGTCGTAACGGCGCCGTCGCTGTAGCCGGACACTTGGCCCGCAGCGGCAGCGGAGGACGGCCTCGGCGGCAGCAGCGCCTGCAGCTCCGCCAGGTGTCCCTGCACACTGCGAGCGTCGATTAGCGCCACGCGAAGGTGCTTCATCACGGCAGCCTCGGGTGCTGCGTGCGGGGTTGACGTTAAGGATGGTCGCAGGTTCAGCGGTGCACGGGGAAAGGAAAAGGCGGAGATGGACGTGGCCCCGCCAGGCGTGGTGATGGTGGTGGGCGGGTCACTCGCCTTCCGCAGGGTGGCGTTGGTGGTGGTTGCCGACGTGATGGTGGTCGTCATCGTAGGAGGCGTAGTCGCAGCAGTCGTGATGGTGGCGGTGATGGTGGTGGTACCTGTCGCAGCGACAGCAGCAGCTGGCGCAGAGTCTGTGACCTTTCCTTGGAGAGGCGTTTCTACCAAGGTCTCGGCGAGGGCGGACGCTGCGGCAGCTGCCCCAGCCGATGTGGATGTGTTTTCGGATGTCTTCTCGCTTCGGTGCTGCACGGCCGTCTCGGCTGGTGGCACGGTGTCCGCGGTGGAGGGCGGGTCAGGAAAGAGCGAGGCAGACGCCTGCGACCGGCGCGCCTGCGGAATCGACGTGCTGCCGGCGGTGGCCACTGAAGGGGTCTCGCGGGCGGGGATGGGCAGTGCAGTGGGGAGGGACGCGGCGGCGGCGTGCTCGCAACACGGAGAGAAGTCGATGCCGCGTTCCGTCTTTTGTCTTTTGCTGAGCAGGGCACTTACGGGGGAATCCGTGGGCGACTCACCTGCTACTGCGGCGGCTGTTGCTGCGTGGTCCTCGACCTTCTCGGAGGGAGGGAAAGCGTCTGCGGGAAGGGACGCATGCTTCCGCTGTCGTGCCGATACTTCATCCTCTGCGCCGTCGCAATGAATCAGTTCTGCTGTTTCCGTCCTGTGAGTCGTCCTTGCTGTTCCCTGCCAGTCGCTGATCAAAGGAGTGGAGGCACTAATAGACGGTGCCGGCAGCACGGGCGAGGAGCTCGAGAAGCGTGGGCCGCCGTCCCTGCTGTCCGTCATCCTCTGCGGTGTTTCCTCCCCCGCTTCACGACCCGACAGAGCGTATCCTGCTGCCTGACCTGCCTGCAGGTGCGGCTGCGTACTCGTCTCCGCAGCCTGTGCATGGCCCACATCGCGATCTGTCGCCGCCACGGCTTGGTGAGCTTCCGCTGCGTCGAAGGTGACCACACTGGGCCGCAGCGCCGACGCATCGTCGTGTGACGCACACCCCTTCCCATTCCGATCATCCTCCTCCGCTGCCTCCACAGCAGCAGCCGCCACCGCCGAGGAAGACAGCGTGCGTGCGTGCTGAATGCCGCGCGACTGCTGCGAAGATAACATCGAAACAGCGCCGTCGCCCACAGCGCTGCGGCAGCGGGCGTGTGCACTGCCCTCCCCCACCGCATTGGACGGCGGTGACCCACTTAAGAAGGAAAGGGAGTGCGCGGAGTCCCACCAGGCCGGCTCGCCGCCCGCCGAGCCGCTGGAGGGGACGCGGTGGGTGGTGGGGAGGGCAGCGAAGGGCGTCTCGGCCGCTCCCAGCGAACGTCGCCGCTTCCCTGCGGCGGACACGCCGCTGCCTTCCAAGACGTCGTGATAGTGTCCGAGGCTGCGTACAGCGCCCACGTGGGCTCGCAGACTCGCCTCGTTGCGACTCTTCCTCGCACTGTTGTTGTTGCTGTTGTGGTTGCTGCCGTCTGCCACACTCTCCGTGGGCGTCTGCTGCTGCTGTTGTTGCTGCGATGGCGGATAATAGCAGTTTGGTGGATGCTGATCTTTACCACTGATATGCGTAGGGCTGTGTTGAGGAGGTTGCGTGCTACACTGCGGTGACCCGACCACGTTTGACTCCTCTAGGCCTGCGAAGGCAGCGGTGGTGGTGGCGGCGGCGTTAGGTGTCGGCGTGTTCTCTGCGAAAAGCGTGGCCTTGGTGGACAGGCTGGTGGCGAGTACGGATGTGCCGGAGCTGAGCGTGATCGTGTGCGAGTGCGGGCCAGACACGACACCGCCCGTTACGACATCACCGCCGCCACCGGCCGCCTCGGATTTCTGTCCCTCCGGATTGGAACGCGGGGCTTTTTCAAAAGAAGGCAGCTGCACTCCCCGCGAGAAGCCTTCCATCACAGGCTGGCGCACGGCTGGCGGGACGACGTAGGACAGCTGCGTGATGGAGCGAGGTGGGCTGGCAGTGCCGCTGTTATTGCTATCGTTGTTCTTGTTGTTGTTGCTGTTGTTGTTACCGCAGCTGCCCCCGTCAACGTTCTCCTCGCTGAGTCGTCCACCCGCACCACCCGAGTTCGGCTGACGCACATTCTGCGTGGTGAAGCTGCCGGAAGACGAAGTAGCGAGTGGTGAGTTAACGTCCGACGGACTTCGCACGGAGACGGCGCGGGGGCCGCTGCGGGTCCGCCAGTGTCGTGGTGGGTAGAGCTGATGGGTGCTGGAGAAGGTGCCGCTGCCCACCGCGTGCAGACTCGTAGAGGAGGCGACAGACGTGGAGGTGGTGATGGTGGTGGGGCTGCTCACACGCCCTTCGCGATGCAGGGCGGCGGAAGGCTCCGGTGTAGCGATGATGCTGGTGGTGGTGATGCTGGTGGCACCAGCAGCAGCAGCAGCGCGGTCCCCCTCAGCGCGTGGGGAGTGCCGGAGTGTACGGTTCTGAAGCGCGGGCGGCTCCCAGGAAGAGCTGTGCGTAAAGGACGACGACATTTCGCCCGTGCGTTACTTGTGCAACGGCGATTGATTGTTTGTTTATGTTGTGTGTTGTAGCGTAGGGTTAAATTTAATCGTTTCTTTTGTGTAGCAATTTCGCTCTCTGTTACCGTCGTGGGGTCGTAAAAAGAAAGGCACTTTGCAAGAAATGAGTCAGTTCTCCCTCCTTGTGTCGCAGCCGTCTACCAAAGAAAAAAAAAACAATTACCAGTGATGCCTGATAAAAAAGGTTGCTCGAAAAAAAAGTGGAATGGTACACTTTTCGTAAAAATAGCAATTTAAAAAGAGAACAATGACAAAGGAAGATGAGTGAGAAAAAAAAAAGAGGTCTAATACAAGCAGTTAAGTGTAGGTCTCTAATAAAAGTGAAAAGAAGCCAAAAGTAGGACAATAGTTTCGCTTCGTTTTTTTTTTTGTTTTATATTTATTGCAGTGTAGAGAAAACCCTGCTGCTTGTCTTCTATTAGAAAGAGAAAAGCAATGGCTCAAGTTAACCAAAGCTCAAAACAGCGATAAAACAGCTGGACGCTTCGAATCGAAGCTTTTGAAGCGCACAGTGCCGCTTTAAGCAACTAAAAAGAAATGACGTCCTTCGCACGCAAAGTCGAAAACCCACTTTAAATTTCTCGAAAGTATCAAGTTGTTTTAATCAAGAACGAAACAGTCAAGGCGGGCGTGAAAGGACAACCAGAGAAAAGGGAAAGCGGGGAACGTGGGCATGACTGTCTTACAGAAGGCAACCATATCTCGCCGAAGATCGGACGCGAAGTGAAAAATGGAGTGCACATAACTCCCAATTTGGTGTATAATATTCATCATTTCAGAGTTGGAAACACACGCATATAGTCCTTTCAAGTATCGAACGGTTGCAACTGCTTAGAAACATTCTCTGCTCCGAGCAAATGCGACAGACGTCAAGGTGTTTCTTCTCTCAACCTGTGAGGCCACCTGCAGTCCGGACACCAATTTTACTAAGAATACAATTCCCTGCAATTACTTTAAGTTATGGCATATGGATGACCACATGTCTGCTTATTCGAATCACAAAACAGTTAGATCGCCAACATAATTAAGAAAAAAGAAAGAGAAAGAAAAAGTTACAGGGCAGTTCACCAACACAACGTGCCAAAGCATCTTCATGCACGGTGCACACTTGAAAACTTTTTTTTTGGTTCCTTTTCATCGTCCTGCAAGGCGGGGGGAAAATGTTAAACCCTCCGTTTTCTTTCGTCCGCGGAGTCGCGCGCCACTCGCCCGATATCCGCCGTCTGCGGTTTCAGCGTGTCCATCGTCGCCGACAGGTGCTGCATGACGGCCGCGAACGGGTCCGCGGCGTAGGCAGGCACCGTCTGCACCTTATCAAAGAGCTGCAACTCCTCCTGCGCGGCGGCCATGCGCACTTCTGCGGCGGACATGGCTGGCAGCAGCAGCCGTCGACGCTCCTGCACGGCAGCGCGCCGCGCATCTGCCGGGTGCACACCCGCGCCCGTTTTCTTCTTTGTCTCCTTCTTCGCGGACTGACGCTTGCTGGCAGAGGAAGAGGAAGAGGCGGCACCCGTGGCCGCGGCGGCGCCGGGTCGTCGCTTGGCTAGTTTGCTCCTCGCCGAAGTGGCGGAAACGGAGGAGGCGTTGAGCGTAGCTGCGGTGGGTGTGGCGCGTGCCTTGGCATGCGGGTTGCGGCTGGAGAGGCTACTGGGTACTTGATCCTCCTCGGCACCGGTGTTGGCCGCCGATGGAGAGGAGGAGTGCGTCAGAGCCGCCGGTGCGGTCGTGGCAGTGGCCGGGGCGTGCATCGCCAGCAGCCGGCGGCCCACCTTCTCCCGCAGATTTACGCGCTTGTTGGGCTTACCTCCTGCCATTGCTGAAGTGCTGTAAAAAAAAAGGAGAGACGAAGAGAAAATTGAATGTGAAGAGCTCACTTTAACAAAAAAAAAGCAAAATTATTTCTGTGCGGCGGTTGTCTTTTTGTTTGCTTTCTGACCGTGTACGTCCTCTGCTCTTGCTTTTAATCTGCTGCGTGTGTGGACGTTGAATGGGTGTATCCAGGAAAAGAGAAGAGAGGGAGATGAAGAAAGCATATAAAGATTGTAGTTCAAAATAGAGAAGACAAAAAATCTAAAGCTTCTCTGGACATCGCAGGAGCGAGTCACAGATGCCAGCATCTTCCTTGCGTTAAGGACGATAGAGCCTACGGCTAAATCAGTACCTCGCAAACCTACCTGGTTTTTTTTTTTAACTTTCCAGAAAAAAAAAGCTGTTTTCTTGAGCAGAAAGAGACCGCTATGGATTATTTTGAAGCGTCACAGCTTTGCAAACTTGCTTTCTATTTTCTTTATTAGCGGTGCAGGAGCAGGTTCATAGCAGACAAAAAAACGGAAAAAAAATAAAGCACGTTTCTGCGAAGCACTTAACGGGCGCGACAAGCACGCACAAGCTTACACAAGCTACGGCGTGCGGCGTACTGGTCGTGGCACCACAAGCTCCGCGTGTCTGTACGCGACGACGAGGCCGTACTTCATCTCCTCTGCCAGTACAAAAGGTTTCATGAAAAAAGAGCGATTTTTCAGCAGGTGCGTACTGGACGGGAACGGAGACACAGCGCATGCGTCTTCGGACAAACGCCAAGGCAAAAGAGCGGTTTCAGCTGTAGTGCCTGCTACGGATGTGATGCGGTGCCCCCCACTACTGAGCGCTGCGTTTGGTGACGAATGGTCCCACGGAGAGGGAGACGGCGATGACGGGAAGCGAGTCTTGAGAGTGTCGCTGCCGCGTGCTGTGGTGAGGTGTAGGTAGCGCAGGAGCAGCTCCACTTCTCGAGCCTGACGCATCTTTTTCCGATGGACGGCGCTGAGGATAGGTGAGTGGGGAGTGTGGCTACACGAGCTATTTGAATCACCATCTTCCTCGTCTTCTTCACTATTCTCCGCATCGCTTTTACAAAACACAGCTTCGGACGGTGGTGGTAAATGTTTGTCTTCTCTGTGGCGCACGGTAATGCTTGCAGTATCTGCCTTCCCATCCCTATCGACAAGACCGGATGTCAGACAGTCCTTGATTCGTGGCAGCGCATCATTGCTACTGTGCCCAGCACCTTTCGAACTTTGACGTTCAGCACTCGCGCTACGCGTGAAGAAGGAAGCAGCAGCAGCATCCTTTTCTATGCACCCAGTCCTCTCTGCTTCGTACACTTTCCACAGAGTCCCGACAGTGTTGTGCAGGGCAACGTCTGTACTAATGTGCACCAACCACGAACGAGGTAAAGCTGGCGCAATTCCCGTCCTCTGCGCAGTGGTCCTGGTGGTGACGCTGTATTGTGCTGTCGCACGTCTCTTCAGCTCCGTCACTGAGATTTCGCATGGTGGATGCAGAAAGCAGTAGTAATGCGACAGGTTCTCGCTGCAGGCAGCAGCGGCAGAAGAGGACGCGTGAAGCCAATCCCCATCTCCGTGCTCCGGCACCTCTGAGCTTTGCAGTGAACTTTTCAAAACTGCTCGATGCGTGTGCACGAGCAGGGAGAAAAACACCCACTCGTGCTCGTGAACGAGGAGCACACCGACGCCGTAGTCCTGCACACGCTGGCATACAAGAGGCAGCGTCTGCGCCGCACCTGACAGTGCTGTGAACGCCACACACGTGCCGTCGCCTGCAGTGCGACTCTTCTGGCCGCGTCCATCGATTTCTCCGTCTGTGGTGCCCGCGGAGTCGGGCAAGTGGAGCGGCATAAACTGCCGAAGAAAGTCGGTGGTGGGGACGCAGTTCCAGTGCTGCGCAGATCGTGGCGGCGCCACAGCGCGGAGATGGGCCGACCAGCAGTGCGTGATTGGCTTCCACACCGCAGAAGGTTGCAGCTGCGATGTCGACTTTTCAAAGGTCGGCGATGTGCCATCGCAGGGCGGACATACGTGTGACGAATGTAAACCTGTGTCCTCCGTTTTCGATTTCTCTGCAAGCAGTTTCTCGTTGCAGGTGTGCGCCGCCTCTTCTCCAGTCGCCCAGCGGTCTCTCGGGTACCGCTGCCCACCGCATCGCGTCGTGGCATCTCGACCAAAAAAGGCAGGGAAAGGAAACAAAGACGGGGCTGGAGGGTAAGATGCACTGTTCTGTGCTGACGTGACTTCTGAAAGTGTGGCAGCCTCTACACTCGACGTGTTCTGTTCCTTTGTGCCGTTGGCGCGTCTCCTCCGTGAAGTGGCGGTGCCGCGTGAATGCGATGTTGTGGGTCTCCTTGTAGCAGCGGCGGTGGTTGTTACTACTGATCTTCTTGTTGCCGCTTCGTCAGCTTGAGCCACCGCGGAGCCTCCAGTCAAAGCACACGCTTCGGTGGTACGAGTCTTGGTCCTCTCCTCACCTTGACTGTCGCACAACTGAGTGTAGTAGTCATGAAGGGAGCACACAGATCCCAAGAGAAGAGGGCACGACGCGACCGCCGAGGCTTCTGCATTGTCCATCCACCATTCTTGTGTGTGCTCGTCGCATGACCTTTCTGCGACGACGAGAGGCAACCTCAGTGGTGCTGGCTGAGGCAGACCTGGGATGGCGTGCACTTTTCCTACTCGGCAGAGCTGCTCTGGATGGAAAGTCAACATGGGTTCCTTTTCTGCAGCTGCGAGGTGGTGCCGTGACGTTGCCTTTTCTCTTTCTTCAGGAATCCTCTTTCTGGCTTTTTCACTGGAGCATCCAGAAGGTTCAAGGGAGCTGCGCGAAGGCGTGCGTGTAGGCTTCATGCGTGCGCAGCTGCTATCATTCAGGACGTAGTACAGCTCGTACACCGCAGGCTGCGGCCAGCAGAACAACCTTCGCGGTGTTTTTATGATGGGGCAGGCACCACTTTTGCTGGGTTCTGCAGCTTCTGATAGCACCAGGTGTTGCCATAGGTGCACTGCACGCCCCTCGTCTGTCAAGTCGGGCGTACGCTCCACGTCACACGGTGCGTGCGGCCCCGCTGCATCGAAGAGATCGGCAGAGCCTGCTTTGTTTTTCTTCTTGGTAGTCGATCTAAACTGGTGAATTGCGCTAGACATTGCCGCTCCGCCCGACTGCTTACATGAAGGGCCTGCATCGGGAGAAATCTGACTGAAACTCGCACGGGAGGGCGGCTGCACAGCACGCACCAGAAACAGGCGCCGCCAGTCGTACCCGTCTGTATGCTGCTGCGTAACGCTTTCGCGCGCTCTCACGTGTCCTCCCCTCTGTGCATCACTGCCACACATCGACGCCGTCTTGTCTTTCTGTGCATCTCGCCGGTGTTGCCAGTCAGTGTACTCCGCACTGCATGGAAACAAACGCATCAGCTCGCTGAAAAGGTTTGCGCTGGTCACCGTTGCCTCCTCGTCGGCTTTTTCAGCTGCCACTCTTGTCCGACTGGGAGCTCGATAGAAAAGCCGTGCTTGCATCGACAGCGAAGTGACTACGATGGGACGCCGCTCACCGAGCTCACTTCTCCTTGCTGCTGTGCCTGTCCTTCGCACTGCACTGAGCAGCCGCAGCATTGTGCTCGAAGAGTACAACAACGAAAGATTCTCTCTTTCTCTGCTCTGGGAGAAAAAAACGGTATGGAATGAGTGCCTAAAAGGCAATATCTAACGTTTGCACTGACAGCGATTCCACCGAAAAGAAGCGACAGTACCTCTGTTTGCTCTTCTTGCTATGCTTGCCAGAGCATGCCAGTAGTAAGAGAAACGGAATGGTTTCTTTTTCAATATTGTTTTCAATAGATCTGTGAATGACGAATGTGGGTATGAGTCCGTGACAAAAACGTTTGACAAAAAAAAAAGTGCCTGTGGAGCGCGGTGGAGAAATCGAAAAGTGCAGAAGCGGGGATAGGAAGTGTGATTGAAACGGAGACGAACCCGAAAAGCTTGCATCATTTATTGCAACTTGTCAAAAGCTTTTTTTTTTCCATAGCACCGCGCCTGCACACGCCCTTGCTTTCTAGACGTGCGCGCACAGAACCTTCGCGGTTCAGAGTGCGCATTATTTCTTTCAGGGAACTCAGGAACCACGTGGCTAATCAGAGTCGGAATGCATCGCATGAGTTTATATTTATTTCTTAGTAGCTTTTCTTAACGATAGTGAAGACGTACAGTTGAGCTAAACTCTCACCCTTTCAGCTGCCATTTTATACTTTTCGACTTTCCCCGCTGGTGCTGCAGACGCTGCTGCTATCCTTCACGCGAGCAGAGTCTGCCGCACTGCCTCCTCCAGCAAATCGACCACCGCTGACGTCACACAGCTGTACGACTTCTGCGTGGCGTCCGCGAACGAGAAGAGCGTCGGCGTCAGCGGCAGCACCGTCACACGCGGCACACAAAAGTTTCGCAGCACGCACTCTGCTGTCGGCGTGTCAAGAGGCTTGTTGTGCGCTTCGCAGTACCGGTGGAATGCTGGGGCGTGCACCAGATCGCCCAGGTAGGTATTCACACGTCTCACATCAAGGTCAGCACTCGCAGCCGGCTTTGCGGGTAAGCTGTCGTCTGCCGTAGTGTTCTTCTTTTGCTCTGATTCCGTATCAGCTGGTGCCGCGGGTGCCATCGACAACAACAACGTCGAGCAGAGGGCGTTCAGGATGGTGGATTGACACGTCGTGTAGTCCTCAAAGCCGCTCCGCCCACACACCACCACGAAGTCCTGTATCACGTGGCACGCCTCCACGTCCACCGGTGCGCTTCCCTCGTGCTCTGCGACGTGGCAGAACGTCGCCCACAGCCGGTACGCGTTCGCGGCCGTGCACATCTCCAGCAGCCGCCCGACCGTCTTGTGAGAGGAGATGGTTTGGTCGTCAAAAGAGCCTTCGCCAGAGACGACGACGTCGCAGGCGTGAAAGAGACACCCGCGCGGGCTGCGCACGGGCAGACTCGTCCGCAACGCTTTCGTATTCTCATCATCATCATCATCATCCTTGTCACCCACCTTATCTGCACGTACGCTACTTCCGGTATTGTTGTTGCTGCTACCGCCGTCGCTGCCCAGGAGATGGGAAACGTACGGAGTCTCGTACAGGCCCAGCAGACCCCCGACCATGTCAGCCCCCGGCACGTAGCTCGCGTGCAGCACGTAGCGGAAGAAGCCGCTCATGCCGCCTGCTCCGCCACCACCAGGGCGGTACAGCAGATCCGCCAACACGGCAGCCTCCTCCCCTGCATCCTCGCAGCTGGGTGCCGGGTTCAGCTGGGACGGGTGTGCGAGCTGCTGCCACGTACTCGCCACCACGCGCGATGCGGCGTGGCGCATGCCAGCCTCGAGGCCGTCCAACAGGGCCCGCTGTTGGTCAGACGTGATGGCCCCGACCGCCGCATCGTCACCGACTTCCGCTGCCGTATTCGAGTCGCTCGCAGTGGCACTACGAGAATGGTTATTGGTGTTGCTGTTGTTTCGATCATGGGTGTTGTCGATGTGTTTGGGCTGCACCGATGCTGGTGGTGCGCACTTCTGCGGGCCGAAGGTGTAGGTGGCGCCGTGCGGGCCGACCAGAGGATTGTCCACGTCGCAGATGAGGCACACCTCGCGAATGTGCAGACGACGATCTTTCCCAGATGCAGCAAAGCTTGAGGAGGCTTGCGCGCCTGCCGTAGATGAAACACCCTCCCCCTCGCCCGTTTTTCCACCATTGGCATGTTGGTCCTGCGCACCTGCGCTGCTATCTTGTGGAAGGTACGGGAAGACGCGACGCATCTTGTCTCCGACGCGCACACGCGCCAGGCGGGCCAGATCCCCGCCCCGCAGCGGCTCCGTCAAGAGAACTTCTTCTTCTGTCAGAATAGTGCGAGCAAACGACGCTGCAGCGTCGGAGGCGGACGCGGTCGTGAAGGACTCCGTTGGATGCACGTACACCTCCAGCCCGAGGGCCTGCAACGCACCGAGGCCCCCGTCGTTCGTGGAGCTTCCGCCAATGCCGAGGAACAGACGCACGCCCGTGTTCTCCTCTCCATCGGTGGCCGCCGCCGTGCGTGGTGGTGGTGGTGCCGCCTCTGCAGCGATCGCGTCCGCCATGTACGCCAGGGCGTAGGTGATGATCTCCCCCACGCCGTAGCTCGTGGTGCGGGTCGGGTCGCGGTCGCGCGGTCGGGCAATGCGCGGCAGCCCCGCCGCCTCCGCCATCTCCACCACCAGCACACGGCGTGCCACGTCGCAGGCGAAAGAAACCGCGCCGCTGCGGACCGGCGAGCCGGCGGCGTTGGCTGATGGAGCAGCGGTGACAATTGGAGTACCCAGCGGGCCGGTAATGGGCACCGTGGCAGGGATGTAGACCCGCTTGAGATTCAGCGCGTCGGCCGACAAGGAAGGGGGGTGGGGGGTGGGGGCCGTGCCTGCCACCACACCAGACGCTGGACTCTCCGTGTTGGCCTGTGGGACGGTGGTGCTGTGTGGGTCGGCGAGGGAGAGCTTTTCAGCGTGCTGCGGGTGCGTGTGTGCGGCGAGCGAGGAGGCGAAGGTGACGCTGTCCAGCAAGCCCGCACCACCGTCCGACATCGGCGTGTGCGCAAACACCGCCGGCATCGCAGCAGACTGAACAGCTGCGGTGTTCTCTCCTTTCTCCGCGTGGAAGCTTGTTGCAGCAGCAGCAGCAGTAGTAGTAGTCGTGGTGCTATCAATCTTAATGCCGGCCACCAAACTGTGCGCGAGCAGGCCACCGGGTATGACCGCCGCAGCGGGCAACGCAGTCGTAGCGGCAGAGGTGTGGTGAGCGTGCTCATGCGGGGGATGCTTCAGCTGCTCGCTCTGCGGAGGCACGGTGACGGGGGGCAGAGAATGATGTGGGAGGTTACTGCCAGTGGAGTTGGTAGAGATCATCAGCGGGTGCGCAGGATCGGCTTGCATCTGCTGCAGCTTCGTCCACACCTGTCGATATCCCGCCTCCACCGCCTCTCCCACCTTGTCGGAGGGGAGAGTGCCTTTGAAGGTGTCACACGCGCACAACACGTGCAGCGGCCGCGCCGCGGTCGGCAGACGCGCACGATGCATATTGTATTAGATAGGAGAGAAAAATACGTTTTTGTTATTATATGTATTATGTCTATGACGGTTTTGCGTATTTGTTCGGAGATTAATATAAAGTTTTACGTATTCGTAAAAAAAAAAAAAAACGTCAGCGTAAGAGAGGAGAGACGATAGATTGCTTACGATAAGGAGCGTTTTAATCGCTGCGAAACTTGGAAAAAGGTAGCTAATTTATTCTTCCAATGGAAAAAAAAAAGTGGACAGAGCTGTAACAGACAACGGTTTTCTTTTATGCCAACCTTTTCAGCAAAAGCACTGGATTAAGAAAAGAAGAGGAAGACAGCAAAGAAGGGAAAGTAACAGGAACAGTCACGGCAGCCTCGTACGATAACCTCAACACGACAGCGTCCTATTCTCAGCGGAACGATTACAAAAAAAAAAAAGAATAGCTCAACACAAATCGCCGTGGCGCGTAAAGGGTGAGAAGGCACGCAATCTGATTTGACAAGCGCCAAACTCTTGTGCAAACGAGCAAAAAAATCAGTTTTTCGTTGTTGTTGTTTTTTGCCCGTTCTTATCCAGATAGAGCTCACAGCTTTAGGTGCACGCGACACGCTAAAAGCCAAGCCGCTTTAGTTTGTCGACTGTAACTCAAATTTTCGTTGCTAATACTGACGAATCAAAAGTGAAAGTTCAAAGCGGAAAGCTGAAAAGTTGAGAAAAGGCAAGATTAAAAGCGTATTGATGTGTATAAAGCAAATGAAGATAAATATCGATTTTGAATGATGACGTTTGTAATAAAGTCGTGACAGAAATCACAACCGTGAACTTGAGGGGAAGATTGTAGTAAAGGCTCACAGTTTCAGGAGAAAGAAGCAAAAAAAAAAAAAAAATCGCCGCACCCCTTTCTTTTTGAAAAAGAAAAATGAGAAGCTACAAACTTCTTAGTCTTCGTCATTGCGCGGCTTCTCCGTGTAGGCGTCCATCTTTCCCTCCTTCAGTGCCTTCTCCAGCTCTGCCGCAGAGGGCAGCTCCTCGTTCAGCTGTTTCAGTGTCGGAAACAGATCCTCGACGTCGCGGGCACGCGGCGCGTTGCTGCCGTCTTCGTTCAAAGGCTGCTTGAGAAACTCCTGCGATGCCTTCTGGGCGGCCTCGTCGCGCGCCTTCTTCTCTTCCTCCGTGCCACGCGCAAACGAGCGCTTTCCGTTAGTGTAAATTGTCGCCCGTGGCACGTGTAGGGGAGACACGTGCGGGGACTGGGCTAACGCTCGAGAGCACCGTAGTGCTGAGAAGGCAGTGGTGGTGCTTGCAGGCAGGTCGACCTTCTTGGGAGTGCGGGAAGAGGAGGAGATGCTGCTGAAGCACAGGCGCGTGCCGTAACGAAGAGACGCTGACGGTGCGGTCAGCGCAGATCTCAGTATCATGCAACGCACACTCGTGGTGCCAGCAGCAGTCAAGCGCTTTGCAACAAAAGACATTTTTTGTGAAATTTAATTTGTATGAAAGATTTTCTGCAATGCAAAGAATTGGGCAACACGCAAGCAAGCAGGAATAAGAGGTCCACAAAACAAAGTGGGTGCGAAAATAAAAAACGAGTTTAGGCAGCGTAGCTGGAGATAAGAAGTTTGGAATAAGCAGAGCGGTGTCAATCAAGAGAAAGAAATACGATTGCTTTAGTGTTGGAAAGCTACACGGAAGAGAAATCATTGAGAGAAGCAGACGTCAGAGTATGATTTGGGAAGAAGTGGGAGATGAAAAAGTAAAGACTGGTCCGAATAGAAAACCTCGCCAGAAAGCTTCCGGATTGCTATATTTGTGGTGCTATACACCTAACGCACACACACTTACATTTTTATAGGAGAGCAGCTAAAGATCATGAAATTTAATTTTTTTTTTTTACAGTAGTTACTCTCTACAGCTCATCGCTTTGTGCTGACGTTTGTCGTCGCGTCACCTCTAGACACTTTTGCGTCAGCAAACATTTCCTGTAAGTAATTTCACCTGCGATGATGTGTGTGTGGAGCAGTAGCGTTCACAAAAAAGCAACATGAATTGCTCTTCCTCTTCAATTGGTTGCTTTCCCTTTTGCGTTCAGCATCTACATCATAAGCACGTTGGCAACAGAAGAAGAAAACAAAAAAGCGGAGAAAAGTAAAATTAAAAATAGAACAAAAAAATAAAGGAATCACTTTTATAAATCAACGAAGACTCACGGCTAAAAAAAAAAAGGTTGGAATAAGTGCGCTTTGCCATCAAAGAAACAAAGGTGGTATTGGTACATCAGAGAAGCTGCTCCAACGCTTGACAGCTGAAAGAAAAGAACCAAAAAAAGGCAAAGAACAAAAAAGACAGAATTCACGGGGGGGCGGAACGATGGCAGCAAAATAAGAGCTTTTGAACCGTCCTTCAGCTACAAATTGAAAAAGAAACAGTTTATAGTCATGCGTTGCCGACGATGCAGAAACCCAACAACAATAATAATTTAAAAAAGGCAGCCAAACGGAGCGACACACACACACACACACACACACACACACGCACCTTCTAGTTTAAGGATGGTCGATGATTAAGCGGTGTGCGCGTCGCGTGAATGCGCCGGTCAGCGAGGGAGGAGTACGGCACATCGCCCATGGTGTGTCGTCGACGCTCCTGCACTACAGCAGACGCAGCAGATGTGTTTGTGGTGGACGACGGCGGTGCCGCAGCCCCCACTGCGGTGGGTGAGGTTGACCGCAGATGTGTCTTGAGGCTGTCACCTCGCTTAAACGACGGAGCACCGTTTGCCGGAGCTCCCGTCGCCGCGGAGGCAGCGCCGCTCGCTGCCGCACTCGTATTGGCCACACCACCCGCTGATCCAGTGGAAGGCGTCAGCGCGGCGGAGGTGACGGCGCTGCGCTTGTGCGTCGCACCGCCCGGCTTCGACGCTGCCGAGACGCCAGACGACGTGCCGGGGCGCACGCCGAGGTTGACCCTGCGGCGCCGCGTGCCGGCCGTGCCCGCCGCCTTTCCTGGCTTGCTGGTCGTTGCTGCTGCTGCTGCTGCTGCGTGCGATGCGCCGGGCGCGGCCGTTGTGGCACCGCCGTGCGCAGCGGAGTTCGGATGGCCAACGGCGAAGGTCACGGACGGTCCGGTCGTCTCCGGCGCCACCACGCTGACGTGCCGCGGGTCGGACGACTTCGCCCCCGTCACCGCCACCACCGCGTCTGTCGTCGTTGTTGATGGTGGTACTGCGGCGTCCAGATTCGGTGCTACCTGCAGCGGGCTCGTCTCCAGCACCACGGAGTGCTCCGCGGAGGCATCGTCCGCCTCCGTCATGTGCCGCGACGCCTTCTCCGGCGTGACGGCCACCGCGGCAGACGTTGCGGAGAGATGGCGGCCCTCGCTGTGCGACGCAGACTTCAGCGCAGACCGCAGCGGCGTCGTCGCGGCGGAGTCGGTGTTCGCAAACGTGTCGTCGCCGCTGCCGCTCGCCGCGTGCACCGCCAGCGCGGCGTGGACGTTGGTGAAGTGGCCGCTGCTGAGGCGCAGGCGCTCCTCCATCGCTCGCAGGCGGTCCTTGCGCTCCGCCAGCCGTCGCAGCAGGGCGCGGGAGTCGGAGGTACTCGCGGTCGCCGGGGACACGTTGTCGGACGTGGTCGTGGCGGCGGTCGTGACCGGCTTCGTCATCCCAGCTGGCACGCCGTCCTCCTCGTCTGGCTTCTCGCGATCCTTCTCTCTCGACACACCAGCCGGGCCGCCGCGCGTGTCAACTTCTGTGCTGACAGACTTACGACGCGGTGCTGTGGCGTTGGTGGTGGTCGGCGCGTTCGGCGTCTTCCTTGCTTTCTTCTCCGCCTTGGGGGATGGCACTGCTGTAGAGGCGAGTGGCTGCGGTGTCCCTGCTGCTGCTACTGCTGCTGTTGATGTGGTTATGATGGTGTCGGATGTGGGGGCTGTCGGCTGATGTTGGTGTTGGTCCTCATCTTCCGTAGGGTGGGCGGTAGGTAACGAGTGGGGGCTGCTGTGCAGTGGGAGCGGCTCCACCGCCTCCCCACCATCCTGAGCCACATCCGCCAGCTGTGAAGCAGACAGAATGTGTGATGCCGGGGCAGGCTGCGGATCTGTCTTGACGGAGGTGACGGAGATGCTGGGGCGTCGCTCCACGGCAACAGGTGCCGCACCTTCGTCCACGTTCGCGTGCATGGGCTTCGTGGAATGCCCGGCTGGTGTCGGCAGGGCAGCATGCGATGAGCCGCGGGACGCTAACTTCTTCTTTTTCTTGGCGGTTTGGGTCTTGCGGCCCTCCTCGACGGATGCCCGGCGGCTCATCTTCGCTGATGGAACGTCATCCTGGTCTGCGCCATCGCTGCGCTTCGCAGCACCACCAGCGGCAGCACCTGTGGTGGATGCGGTGGCCACCGTAGCTGACGTCTTTGTTTTCTTCTTGGTGCCCTTCGCCGTCGTGTCGGCGACAGTCGACGCATCCTCGCCCACCGCCGTCGCATGGGCCAGACTGGCGCTGCTGCTGTGAGTGTTGTTGTTGCCGCTGCTGCTGCTGCCACGGATGGCGGGTTCGCTGTGCAGGATCACAACACGTCGCACCTTCCCCAGCGCGTTTGGCCGCGCCGTGCCGCGTGGCGTGTGGGTGAAGCGCAGCCGCGGTGTCCGCCCAGGTCGCATTGTGGTGGGCGTGTACGTCTTCATGGCGGCCTCGTCGCCCTCCGTCGGGGTGTCGGTATTCACATCCTCCGCGTCCTCTTCCGTTTCGTCCCCGTCTTCGTCTGACACCGCCGCAGCGGCTGCAAGGACGGCCACGGCATCTGTTTTTCCTGCTGGTGTTTCCACAACGGCTGCAGCGGGCGGTGACAACAGGGCAGAGGACGCGTCATTGTCGTTCACATCGTCGTCCCCCCTCAGGCTGAGCCGCGTCGTTAAGGACGCGCGCACGGTGGCGTGGCTCGCCTCCACGATAAGAGCGGAGTGCGAGTTGGCCAGGAAGGCGGGCGGGTCCTTGTGCACCGCCGCCACACCAGCACGGTGATGACGCTCCGGGGTGGCGGCAACGCTGATATCCGTTGCGTGATGCACGTCGGAGAGCTGTTGTGGTTGTTGTTGCGATTGTGGTGGTTGAGGTGACAACACCGGCTGACTCGACGGCGCAGAGGGCGAGCGGCGGTCATCGTCGTTCTCCTCCTCACCTTCTTGACCCGCCCCGGTACTCCAGGTGGGAAGGGCACCGACCGCGTAGCCGCCGCCCTGTGCCCAGCGCTGAGCTTCCTCCTCCTCCGCCTCCTCGTCGTTCCAGTTGGCGGGCGAAGTATCGTCGTTTTCAGCTAGGCCATCCGGTCTGTCATCCTCCGCTGGTGCCTTGTGGGTCACGGGTGCAGTGACCGATGCTACGGCAGGCGAGAGGGAGGAAGAGGAGGCAGAAGGTCGCTGCTTGAGGCGAAGCGGTGGCACCACCGCAGCACGTGCAGGTGCGTCGCCCTCGCTAAGAAGAGAGGACAACGTCGCCGACGGCGGTGAAGGCTGTTGTTGTTGTTCGTGCTGCCGCTGCTGCTGCTGCTGCTGCTGCTGTGGTGGCTCGTTGGTGTCAGCTTGTCCCGTTGGTTTCTCTGCTTTGTGAGAGTTTCCTTCCTCGTGGAGGGTTTCTAGATGCAGTGCCGTTTCCTGGTACGCCAGCGTCTGTCGGCGACCCATGTTCGCAACCACACCAGCGGCGGCGTTGGAAGACGAGGACGTGAGCGCCGTGCTGCTTTCCTCCTCCGCAGCCGCCCTCGTCTCTGGTGTCATAGCCTCGGGAGAAGGGGAGCTGCGGTGCGCCGTGTAGCTGCGGCTGCGACGTCGGCGCCCGCTCGCACCTCCGCTGCTTGTGCGCTGGAAGTTGCCCCCCTCCAGTGTCGCCTTGTCCGCTGGTCCCGCCGCGGCTCCGAGGGCTGCCGTACCGCTACTCTCGTCGCCGCCGCCGCGCACGCGCTGCTGGATGTGGACGAGCTCGTTAAAGCGCGCCTGCAACGACTGCCAGTCCGTGTGGCCGCCATCGGACACCACCGCTGGGGCGGAGTTGCCTCGACGGAAGGCGCGGTGCGAGTCCGCCGTGTCTTCCACCGGTTGTGCGGCGTCCCGGCGACCTTCTTCCTCCTCGGCTGTCGTGCGTGGAGATCGCTCACGCACTTGCGGCGCGTCCGCTGCGGTGTCCGCCACCACGCCGCGATCACTGCTGCCACGCTCACTCTTTTCCGCCCGCCGCTGCGCAGGACGTCGGCTGGTACTCGCGCTGTTACTGTTGCTGCCACCGGTGCGGGAGCCCGGGCTGGTGCTCCGGGGCGGCCCTGTGGCGCCGGCGTCGGCGCTGGTGGGGCCTGTGCCGCCGCTGTAGGCGCTCAGACCGCGGTAGCGCGGCGCGTGGAGGCTGCGGCGGCGCTGCTGCAGCATCATGCGGCCGTACTGCGCGAGTCGCTCCTGGTAAGAGCCGCTGCCGCCACCACCGCGGCTGGCGTCACTGATGACGGTGTCATCATCATCAACATCATCGTCGTCATCCCACTCCAAGTCGTCATTTGCGTCAGAGCCCTGCACGGCGACGCCGTCACGCCGGCGCAGGTCCTCGTCACCGCTGCCGCGCTGCAGATCGTCGCGGCCAATGGCGTAGCCGCCGTTGCCTGGATAACTGTGCCGGCGGCCGTGGTGGTGGTGGCGCCGCCGTATCCGCTCCGCCTTCCCTTCGTTCTCCTCCTCCTCGCTCTCGTCGTGTGTCTGCGACCCGTCTCGCTCGCTGCCGGACGGGGTGCCCTGCCAGGTGCGCATCAACTCCTCCTCCAGCAGCCGCAGCTGCGCCGCCGTCTCCGCGTCGCGCTCGCGGTCCTCCTCCTCCACGTGGTCGATAACGACCACCTCGCTGTCGCGCCAGCACGGCGGCAGGTGCAGCTGCTCGTGCTGCCGCTCAAACGACAGCCACCGCTCCACCTGCGCAGTCGCGTCGTCAGCAGTGGCGGAGGTGGAGGACGGTGCGTTGTCACTGTGAACACCGGCAGCAGCAGCAGCAGCAGCAGCAGCGACGTCGTTGTGGTTGTTGTCAGCGTCAAGGGGTGTTGGGTCGGCGCTGCTGCTGCCGGGGCGTGCCGGGGCCATCGGTGGTCGTCGCATCGTTGGCACGGGGGCAGAGCTGCGCCGCCGCCGCTGCTGGTGCGCGTGCAACTCCGACAGCGACGACGGTGGCGGTGGGAGGGCGAACGGGTTCAGCGGGACCTTCGATGACGTCGCCATGTTCTCATTCCGATCTTCGTCGTCGTCGCCCTCCTCGTCTTCCTCCGCGCCGTCCACCGTGAGCTCCCTGCTGGTGGCGTCGGTTGATGCCGGGGCTGACGCGCGGCGAGAGAAGCGTTCCACGCTGCCGCTGCTGCCCCCGCCTGCCGGCACGTCGTCGACCCGCTCCTCCCTCTCCACCAACTCCCCATCCTCGCGACTTGACCGCTCGACCGACGGAGACGTTGAGAGCGCCAGCTGACGACGCGTTGCCGGGCCCCCAGCCAGCGGCGTTCCCACGGCGCTGGCGGCGGCTGCGCTGTTGTGTGGGTCGGAGGCGTTGTGGCTGACGGACACCAGCGATCGGTTCGAGACAACGACGAAATTTGAGGCGTTGCTCGCGTGCGTTGTGTCGGCGACTTCGCCCTCGCCACCGGGAAAAGACGGCAGCTGCGGCGCCGTCGAGTGGGGCCCCCAGCTCGGGTGCGGTGCGGCCTGCGTCGTCGAGTTGTTGCCACCGCCACCACCGGCGCGGCCCTCCTCATCAAGGGAGTCAGCAGAGACAAAGCTGGAGTTGCAGTGCGAGAGGCTCTCCGACGCGGGCCTGAGCGAGGAATGGTGCCGCGGCAGCGACGCACTGGCGCGGCGTGACGACGTGGTCGTCGGCGTCGAGGACGGCGAAGAAGACGAGGTCGGGGACAGCGGGGAGAGGGCGTCGCCCGACATGCGCGACAGCCGCGGCGGCACCGGCAGCGGCCCACCCGCAGTTGTTGTCGTCATCGTCGACCCTGCCGCTGCTCCTGCTGCTGCAGAAGATTTCTGTTGCAGGTTCGGAGAGGAGGGGGACAAGACGCTGGGCTGCAGCTGCGGGGGGCGGTGTGCACCGCCGTCGAACTGAAAGGGCGACTCGCTGGACGAGATGGCCGAGGTGCTGGGCGGGCTGACGAACTGAAACAACACGGGGCTGTACGGGCTGGAGCCGGAGACTGGGGTGGTGGCGGCGCCGCTCCCCGTGCTCATGCTCGCGCTCGGTGGGACCTTGTCGACGACGAGGCTACTGCGCTTCCGCGGACTGCCGCCGTATGCAGACCGTCCCAGCGCACCCGGCGGTGACAGCAGCCCCGCTGCGTTTCCGCTGGTTGCACTGCAGTTGAGACTGCTATTGCTCATGGCCAGCTGGTGGAGCGGCTGCTGCGACGGTGGGTGCTGGATCTGAGCGGGCAGGTGGACCACCGAGTGCTGCGACGGCTGCCCCGGGCTGCCGCCGCTCATCACGCTGTGCGTCATCGGACTTCCGCCGAAGACGGACATGGGCCGCGACAGCGGGGACAGGGTGACGCTGTCCACACTCGTGAGGAGGCTCATGGCGGTCGACACCGTCGCCAGCCGCAGACTGCCGTTGCCGCCCGCACCGGCGGTGTTGCTGCGGGGGGAGACGGACCAGAGCGCGTGCGACTCCGCCATCGCCGCAGCCGTCGTGGAGAAGGGCTGGTGTCGCAGCCCTGGCAGCGTCGGAAGCGGTGGCGGGTTGGAGGACGAGGACGGCGGCGTTTCGAAGGAGGTCTGCGGGAGGCCTCGCGGGGTGCGCTGCCCACCCTCCAGGACAACACCGCCACCACCACTAGTTCCACCCTCCCACTGCACACCGGAGGAGCGACGGGCAGGCACGGCAGGCTTCTCCATTACTCCCACCTCCTCTGCCGTAGCCCTCTGAGAGTAGTGCTGCTGCTGATGATGATGATAATGATGGGATGACAAGGGTTGCTGCGAGGAGGTGGAGGAGGCGGCGCTGACCAGCGTAAGCGGCGCCACCGGACTCTGCGGCAGCGGTGTCTTCATCACCACCGACGATGGCGACGGCGCAGCAGTGGGGGTGGTGGTGGTGGTCAGCGCATATCTATTCTGCGTCGACCGCAGCTGCGCTGGCGACGGCGGCGAGCCCGACGCGGACGAGGAGGTGCCACCGACCACGTTGCTATCCGAAATGGTCGACGGCGTGGCGGAGGTCGAGGTGGTGACGGTGACCGTCTCAAGCCGCAGGTACGTCGGCGAGGCCGTCAACGACGTGGCCGGAGTTGCCACCTGCTGCTGCGGTGGCGCGGCCAGACCGTGTGCGGGTGGGGAGGAGGAGGTGGTGGCCGCCAGCGGGTACGCCGTTTTTGTTGTCGTCGTCGTCGTTGCAGCGGCGAGGGAAACGCGCTCGAGTGTGGGGTGCACGACGACGACGGAGCACGACGGCGTGAGCGGTGAGGAGAGCACGGCTGGCGGGACAACGAATGATGGCATAAGTCCCGACGGAGAGGCACCGGGAGGGCAACCGCCACCCTTCTTCTTCTCCTCCTCCTCCCCGTCTCCTTTTCTCACCGCTCCCACCGCTGCTGCGGTCGCGTAAGAGGTGTGCTGAGTGCTGGAAGGCGACGACGACAGCGACGGCGATGTAACGGAGATGCGGAGGGGATCGGCGGTGGCGGTGGCGGTGGAGCGGGACTTCGTCAGCGATGCAGCATCCGGGCTGCCAGTAGGGGACGACTCTGGCGGGGTGCCGACGGAGTAGCGCATCGAAGGGCCGATACGCTCCGTGTCACTGCCCTCCTCCCTTGCTTCTGGCCCAGCGAGCGCTTCCCGAGACTCCGTGCTGCGTTGCGGCAGCCCGCTCCGCGAGTTTCTCCGAGACGACGTCGCAGAGGCCAGGGAGAGCGTGCTGCTCGACAGCAACGCCGACGCTGGTTTGCTCTCGATCTGCGTCAGGCGCGTCTGCAGCTGTTGAAAGAGCAACTCCTGCCGGTTCAGGCAGTTCTGAACACCGAGGAGGAACGCCTCGACACCCGCGGAGGGGCGCGCCGACGGCGGTGCCGTGAGACGGGCGGAGGTGAGTGCGGAGTTTGGGCTGGCCGTCGACGGTCGCCCGCTGGCGCCACCCGCGGCGTGCAGCGTCGTGTTCGGGGGAGAGGAGAGCGGCGTGCTGCGGTTGCTGCTGCTGATGCTGCCGCCGCGGATCCCTTTATGCGCCACCTTGACACTGGAGTCCTGCTCTTTTGTGCGTAGACTGCCTGAGGTACGCGTCACCACCACCTTGGCGCTTTTCTTTTTTCCTGCAGTGTCTTTTGTTAAGGGGTCCGACGGCCGTGCGGCGCGGTGCGGCCGCGCGCTGCCGTTGCTGCTGTTCGCCCCATCGGAGGTGACCGTCGGCGTCGAGGTTGAGCGCGCCTCCAGCGCCTTCTCCGCAGGGCTCGAGACCGTTGGGACCAAATTTGCCGTGCTGGGCTGAATGTCATGAAGCGCTGTCGCCCGCGCCCGCAGCTTTGTGTTATCGTCGCCGTCGGGTGCGCGGCCGCCGCGAACGGCCCTCGCCTCCGTCGACGCCTTCGCTCGTGCGGCGTTGGCGCGTCTGCCTTTCTCCGCGTTCGCTCGCCCGCTCACCACAATCGTCTTCCGCCCGCTGCGGCTGCCGGTGCGGCCCTGCCCCTGACTTCGCGTCCGTGCGCGCCGCGCTGCCACGTCGTCGGCCGCGCTGTCGCTGCTGTCCTGCGGCGTGGCGGTGCACCGCGCGGTGGAGAGAGTGCGCGGGGGCGGTGGCGGCGAGGGCTGAGCTCGCCGTGGTGACGGGGGCTCGCGCAGCCGCTTTGGCCCTCCCACCCCGGCATCCTCCTTCGAGGGCCGCCCATCATTGTTTTCCGGTGGCGGTGAGGAGGAAGAGCCGACGGTGGTGCTGCGAGCCTTCTTCTCGCTTTGCAGGAGATGTCGGTCCGCCACCTCGTTTCGTGGTGGCTCTTGTCCACTGGCGTCGTAAGAGGATGTTAGCGGCATCGGCGTTGCATCTATAGAAGTGGTACAGAAAAGAAAAAAAGGAAAAATTGATTGAAAGTGAAGGTTCTGTCTCAACGGCGTGCAAGGTGAAGGAGAGACTAAAGAGATGAAAAACAACTAAATGAAAATCAGATAGTGGAACAAGGAGGAAAATAGAGAAGTCTCAGTAAGCAGCAGAGGAAAATAGAAAAAGTTGTGTATATAGAAGTGGAAAAAAAAGCTCTAGTAGTAAAATAAATAAATAAAACCGAACCGAGAAATTAGAAGCGTTCAACGGTGACTGTCGAGAAGATGGCACTCTGCGTGAATGCAGAAAGTGAAAAAGACAAGCACGCTAAACAATAATAGTAGGAAAAAGACAAGCAGCTCTCAGAAGAAAAAAAAAAGGAGTACGACAATCACTAAATATTAAGCCACTACAGAGAAAAACAAAACGAAAGAAAGCGGCAAGTTGTACCAGTAAAAGCACAAAACAAAACGCCTCGAAAACTAAAAATGGAAATAAAGATACACCCAGGAATACAACGAACCAGGAAAAGAGAAGAAAGTGTGTGTAATAAAAGATTGACAGTAGAAATAGCAGATGGTGAAATGATGCGTTAGTCGCGCGCGCGCCTTCTAGACGAGAAAGGAAAAACAAAATGACGATGAGCTTGGTCAAGGGTGCAGCGCTCTGCGATAGCCTTCGCACCACTATTCAAGTTAATGTCTGCGTTTGAGTATGACGACAATCACGAATCAGTAAAACAGCAGGTTGAACTTGTGGTGATAAACGCAATGCCTACCCCTCGTCGGCAGAGTAGACAAAGAAAGGAAGCAGAGCTCGACCAAAAAAAGAGGAGAGCAGCTTCTAAGCGCGTTCAGTCAGATGAGGGTGGAACTATAGAAATTCTTTTAACTGCCCAACCGCTCTTATATACTTATCAATGCGAATGCTTATCGATGAAAAAAAGCAAAAGGAGAAGCACCTCTTCGATGTGGATGGTTTGAAAAACAATTTGAAAGCTATAGACGTTTCTTCATTGACAACAATAACAGGAAATAAAAGAATAGGGGAGAAAGAGGGAAGTGGGAAGTTAAAAAAAAAAAAATTGACCATGGGTTTGAGAATTTAAGAACAAGGTAGAGTAGATGCGGTGTTTTCCTCCATCAGCATCTGGTCACGTTTAAGCAGCAAAGCATTCGATAAAGCATGCATATTGTACGATAAGCGGTCGATCAGTTGCGCCATGTGCCTTCCTCTTGTACTATATTAACGCCGTCCACCTTGGGTACGTTGGAGCCCGAATTTTTTGTCATCAAGACTTTGCACCATTCATTTTTGTCTCTGTTCTTTGTTTTTTTTTTGTTGTTGTTTTTTTTTAATGTAGCAGAGGAGATTTCTTTCAGTTGAAGAGTTCCATCACCGCGCGCACCGTCCAACACGTACCGAAATGTGAGGAAATGAAGACGAATACGTTACGCGCGACTCTCTTTTTTCCACTCTTTTAATTATTTTTTTTTTTTTAGTGGTTTTGAGACCACCATTGTAGAACGGATCGTCGGCCGTCGTCGCTGTCAGGGGAGCAAGGCAGCGGAAGCTGGAGCACCACGTCCTCCTCAGCATCCCCATTGCCGGTGGTAGAAAAAAGTTGCTGATGGGCCCTCGCGCGGATATGCGCTGACACGGCGTACTCGACACAAGACAACCACGCGCGATCGCGCGCTGCCTGCTCACCCTCAGACAGCGCAGCTACAGAGCTCGCCGACGGTTCGCAGCTGCGCGCAGCGGGCGGAGACTTTCCTGCGAGCAACAAAGCGTTCAGAACACTGCCGTCGTTGACGTCGTCCTTGCCTTGAGTCGCAAACTGGCAGGGCAGTCTGAAACCATTCACGCCAACCCAATCGTATGGCAGCGTCGGTGTATTGGGGTAAGTGCCTCCACTCGTGCTTTGGAGATGGCCGTTGTACCAAAACGGCTGCGACGACGCTACGCCCAGCTCCTCCGCCGTCTTGTCATCAGCTTGGACAACACGTGAGAGAGCTGAGAAATTATCGTTTGTTTGATGAGCACAGCCGCACCTCTCTTTTTCAGAAAACGCCTCTGACTTCGTTGTGCCTTCCACAGCGCCATTGCGTGGTCGAGTGCTAGCACCTGCACTCGTCACCTCGTGTATGTCCAATGTTTTTGCAGGACTTGCTTGTTGCCATGCGTTTACTGAGGTGGTAGAAGAAGTGGACGCGGTGGTGCTGAGATGAATGGAGGAGTCCACAGAGCCTTCGGGCACGACCACAGATGGCTCATCGTGTCGCTCGTTCAGTGCAGGTTGCGGAGCCTTGGCGATCTTTGCAGAGGGCAGTGCCCATTCATTTCCTCCTGTCTGTGAAGACGATGACCGCAGAGGAGGCATCTCGCACATCTTCAGCTTCAATGTAACAATTCAAAAAGAGTGAGAGAAACAATGCAACCAAGTTTCTTGCTCATGTGGAGAAGCAATAGAAATGGAAAAGATAAAGAAAACGAGGGTTTCGAAAACAGAGAACGAGAGTGTTGCAATACCGTGAAAGAGGCGAGGAAAACGGAACTTAAAAAAAAAAAACCTTAATGACGCTGACTTTCCGCCGGGTTAAAGATAATAGAGAGTACTGCTGCGTGGCAGGCATCGCGGTTGCCACTCACACCGCGTCACAAGAGCAGCACCGTTTCCTGGTAGGGCGTTTGTGCTACTAAAGAACAATTTGCAATATCGTCCAAAAGTGCTCATCCTATACAGCACACGTTTTTATAGTTCTTTTGGCTACCTTAAGCACAAAACAAGATGATCTAACTCATTACGCAATCGGTGAAGAAAAACAGCAAGTAAGAATGAAGTAACAAAAAGGAAAAGGTAAAACACGCTCGAGCGTTGCATTCGCATGCTAGAGAGTTCTCGCTATCAAAAATGTTTGTTTGATGGAATTTATTTATTTTCGTTTTTTTGGTTTAAGCACTTGTTTTGTTTCGCAATTGAGAGCATAAAAAGAAACAAGTCAGCACGTGTGAGCTCGAAATATCTGGCAAAAAGAGAAAAGGGGGTGAGCGCAAAGTCGTCCTCCGACATGACCCCACCCTTGACAACGTATCCTTTTGCGTTGCTTACCCAACAAAAAGAAGAACAAAGGAAATGGATACGACGTATTGTACAAGCAGCTTTCCGCTCGCCTTGAATCAAACCAACATTCTTCACAGTGTCATATTCGTAACGTCAACGTCGACGTCTGCAAACAAGGCGCTACATCAAAAAGTTCAATTTTCGTTTCCCCCTTCGCTACGCCACCTCGTACATGATGAGCTCAATCACAATGCCCACGCCGCTCACCAGCGCGTTCAGCTTGAACAGTGCCTTGAGAAACGGAATGCACAGCGACGTCATGAAGATGTTAATACCAATCACGCACAACACAACCACGCCAAACGATGTCGTAAAAAGCTTCGAAATCAGATCAATTACGTCAATAAAGGCAACCTCGCCCACATCCTCGAAAAAGTCGGTAATCTCCTCCTCCGTCTCCTCGTCCGACACCGCCACGCCGGCCGCCGTCCCGTCCGCAGGTGCCGGTGTGCCCTGCTGCCGCTGCTGCTGCTGCTCGCGGAGACGGCGCTCATTGCGGCGGCTGCGGCCACGCGCCGCGACGGACCGCGTCACCCGCCCCGACGCCCGCAGCACCTGCCGCTTCAAGAACTTGTAGCTCAGCATCGTGTAGCCGACCAGGCTGAGGGACAGCAGAATCGTCCCATTCTCCACGACGATGCCGCGCCAGCCGTGGTGCAGGATGAAGGCGAACCACCGCCCCGTGCAGAAGGGGACGACCATGTACAGACGGTCGCCGAGGCTGCCAAGGTGGTGAGAGTTGGCCGCGTAGGCCTGGCGGTGGCGGTGCCGGCGGGCTGCCGCGGCTGCTGCGGACGACGAGGTCGCGGAGGCGCTGCTCTGCGCGTCGTCGGCGTCGTCGGACAGGGCCGCGCTGTCGCCGCCGCTCTGCCGGGCTGACGCCTTCACCCGCGTCGCGGTGACGGCGCCGTGCTTGCGGTCGAAGACGTGGAAGAGGTGCGTGTCGCGGTCGTGCTTGCCGTCCACGATGTCCTTCACCTTGCACAGAATCCCGCTGAACAGGCCCGTCAGCAGCGACACGACAAGCCACAGCCACGACGGCGGATCGGCCGAGACGAGCACGGCGCGGCCGGACCCGGTGGATGCCCACACCGGCTGCACGAAACCGGTGGAGGAGGTCAGCCACCCGTACCCGCTGCACGCCCCCAACGCCCACGCCACGGCCATCAGATACTCCCCGCCGTTGTGGCGGTAGACGGAGAGGTAGAAGGTGACGGAGACGGCCACCGCGCTGAAGACGAGCACCCGCAGCAGCAGCGGCACAAAGACGGCAATGTCGAAGTCAGCCGGGAAAATGTAGTAGTAGAACGCGCTGTACCGGCGCAGCGCCGTCGCGGTGAGACTCTCGTTGCCCGCCACGACGCCCATGGCCACCACCGCGGCGGCGTCCGGCACGCCAAACGCGGAGGGGGCGGAGGACGTTGACGATAGAGACGAGGAGGCCGACGCAAAAGCGTGACTGGCGCTGGCGCTGCTGCCGCTCGTGACGTGTGCCGCAGCAGCGGTGGAGCTGATGAGGGGGACCTCGGTGATGAAGGAGCTGCAGTAGGCGACGTAGACGGCTGCGAGCGAGTACGGCAGCCACAGCAGCAGGGAGGAGGCGACGAGGGCGGCGTGGAGGGAGTGGCCATCGGTGCCGCCCGTGGTGGTACGTCGGCCGCCTCCAGAAGAACGTTGCCTCATGACGTTAAAAATAATTTAAAAAAATTATTTTGTTTGTGCAAGTTCGCGATTGTGTCACTTATTCCAAAAAATACGGAAGCAAGGTGAAGATGTTTTTGTTGTTGCTGCGTTTTAAGTGGTTTTTCGATGGAAAAAAAAGTAGGACACGTAGTGTTGTGTTTTGCTATGGCAAAATCGCTGTATCGCTTCTATGTTGACACTCGATTAGGAAAAAAAAAGATAGGGAGGACGAAAAAGATAATAAAAAGTGCGTGTACGGAAACTGTGAAAACAACAGCGAAAACTGCATATTAAGAATTTGAATGAAAGAAAAGACGTTCTCGTCAGCATCGAGACTTCGTGTCAAAGAGCGTGCGCAATCATCCTCGAGCATCATACACAAAAGAGAGTAAGTGCCACCTAGCTCTCTCTTTTTCTCCCTCTGCGTAGTGAAACATGAAATAACCAAGGAAAAGAGTTGCGCTGCAGTAAGTATGAGTGTTACCATAGCGCACGTGTCACAGCGCAAAAAAAAAAAATTGAAATTGTAGCCCCTTTGTTTGCTCTCTACCACAAGTGGCGCTTTGTTTCTGGTCCCTGCCTCCTACTTCACGAGCCTTCGGCAGTTAGCAGTAACGCTGTTTCAAGTCTCCGTTCAAACATTTTCATTAGCTGTGGTTCTACTTTATTTTCTTTTATTTTTTATACGTATCAAGCATGAAGCACTTCTTTTATTTTGCCAAATCAAAGTAAGATTGGCCACATTCTTGATCATGATAATGCAGCAAACAGCACTGCTTCAAATTGGTACTATAGTGTTGCAGAATAAGGCTTGCTTTGTAATTGTAAAAATACATCGCTGTCGGAAGAAGGACAAGTAAAAGTCTGCACTTTCCTAAGCACTGTGGTGTGCGCGGGAAAAAAATGCAAACACGGAAAAAAAAAAGAGAAAAGGTCGCTTTTCAAGACACATAACCTATAATAATGAAAGAAAAGGAGCAACATTGTGGTTGCAAGAAAGCAGACGCTACTCTTTCTCAACTTTGCTTTTATGTACATCAAAGCTCTCCAGTGGAGAAATCGAACAAAAGAGCGCCTTCAAAAAAGTAAAACTTGAAAGTGAAGAGTCGCGAGCAAATGATACATCGCTCCAGAAGTGGTCAACAACCGCACAGACACAAACACACGAAGACACAAAGCGCCGTCGCTGCTCGCTCGCTCTCCTCCTTACGCGCGTGCGAAGATGAGGCGGGTCACATCCTTCTCCTTCTCCGTCACTACCGTGTGCGTGCCGCGCAGCGCGAAGCCCTCCTCCTCCAAAGCCTCCATAATCACCAGAAAGATCATCGACCGCCCCTTCTGATCGCAGTAGTGCTGACCAAGATCAATCTTCCAGCTCTTGTAGCCGTCGTTGCTCTCCTCCCCCTTGCCGGCCGCGGCGTCGGCGTGGTGGGCGTGGCCCTCCGCTCCGGCACCGCCTTCAATGCGGCCCACCGCGCCGCCCTCCGCGCCGCCGCTGCCGCCGCTGGTCAGCAGAAACTTCGCCGACTCCCCGGGACGCTGGCTGGGCAGGCTGGTCGTGGTCTGCTTCGGCAGGGCGCGCTGCAGAGCCTCGATGGTGTCCTGGCGAATGCTCGTCCCCTGGATTGAGATCGCCGGGGGGTTGAAGACGCAGGTTACGATCACGTTCGGCATGGTCCGCTGAAGAGTGCGTTCAAGAATAAAATATAATAAAAGTGAAGAGAGACTGTGCTGGGTGTGTAGCGCGAAAGCCGCTGTAGTTTGCTTTTTGTCGTTGATGCTGATGGGAAGCAGATGTCACGAAATTTGATTGCTGAAGAGGTTTGTTTGTTTGCGCGTTTTTATTCTTTATCTGCAGTAGTATGACTGAAAAACAGCGAGGCTCAAAATAACGGCTCTTTTCATAAGAAAAAAAAACAAGATGAGAGAGTGAGAGAGAGACGAAATACTTAGCGAACGGTTGACTCAATGGTAAATCACCTTGAGACAAAGACAACAAGGTATAGAGGTAGGAGCTAGAAGCAACCAAAATCAGTAGTAACGCAGTCCCAGTAGACAAGGCGACAAAGAGTTGCTTTGGCGCACTTCAGAAATGAAAAGCGACTTGAAGAAGAAAAGCAGGCGTCGTTAGAGATGTTAAGCGAGGCACCTTTTCTTTTCCTTTCAATAAAACGATGCCAAAAACAAAAAAACATCCTGATGTGTAGCTTGCTTCGACATACTTTTAAATCTGCTGCTATGAGCGCCAGTGCCCAATATGATTCACAAAATTATACAATTACAAAAAAAAAAAGGAAAGAGAACGAGCTGCCACGGTTGCAAAACGTGAAAAACAAAAAAAAAACAGCATTCTGGACAAACACTCAACAACTATAGCGAAGAGAAAGATCTGAAAATGGGCAATTGTCCCTCTCAACACATCACCCTCTTAGCTGCTGCCAAGGCTGCCATCAAAGCCAACGCACGGCAGAGCGAAAAAAAAAATCAGTCTGTTGTATCTTTTCTGATGCTTCTTGTAACGACGGATTGATGTCACTCAAAAACGGCTCCAAAAGAGTTAACGAGTGTCTGACACGTTCTATTCTGTGCCTCTGAAGCTCTGCAACAATAGGGGAAAAAGACAACAACAAAAGAAATCCTACACGAAAGGCGGTGTAGAAAAAAAAGCTCCTTTTTTTAGCTTCAACGTGGAAAAAAAGAAAAGAGATAAGTCTGTGAAGTTACTGCTTGTCATCTGGCAATGTAAAGCTCACCGTCCGACGGGAGACGCGACCACTGCCTTGCGTTTGTTCTGACGCGTCTGTCATCCTCTCCTCTCTAGTTTTTTTGTTTAGGTGGTGAGGCGGGGTACCTCCCCCTCTCTCTGGCGCGTCCCTCGTGAAACTGCGGAGCTCGTCGGCAAGTGACGGACGGGGCAGCAGCGCAGACTCGGCAGCCTCTCCTTCCCTTGTTGCTGCCGTCGCCTTCTGCCCGCGGCGCCGGAGGTGCGACATAAACGAGGTGCCGTCGTTGTTGTGTAGAGGGATGTCCACGCTTACTCTTTCCACGCGAATGGCGGGGCGCCGTGAAGCTGCCGGCCCGAGTTCTGTTCTGCGAATTTCTGTGGGCGACACGCGCGAGAATTGACGAAGTGCCGAAACCGGCGTGGGCGCGTACGCGGCGTAGTCGTGCCTCGGCAGCACCGAGGCGGCGTGGGAGGACGTCGTCAACGCCCCTGCGGACGAGTCTGCCGCTGCGGTGTGGCCGCCGCCAACGAACGGCCCCGCGGCATTCTGCACAAACGGCTCCGCGGTGCCAAACGGCTTCCACGGCAGCGTTATCGGCTTTCCGTCGCTCATCGGGCCCGTCACGCGGTGCTGCGGCTGCTGCGGCTGCAACATCGATGCCGGTGGCCACGGCGCCGCCGGCCACCCCGTGCCGCGGGCGGGGGACATCCACGAAAGTACGGAGTCCTGCACCGGCGGTGCGTGCTGCGCCTCCTGCGGGGCCCGTGCCAGCCTCGCCTTGTCCTGCGCGTAGCGGTGAGAGACGAGCGCCTCCCACGCCGGGTCGTCATTGCGGGTGGCCGCGCCTTCCCTCGAGCGCCGCAGCTCCTGCAGCTGTCGCTGACGCCGGAGGTGCTGTTGCTGCTGAAGGTGGCGCCGCGGTGCCCCTTCTGGTTTCAGCACCGTGACGGCGGAGACGAAGAAGCGACCGATGTGATGGAAGCCCGGTAACCACGACAGCGCCGTGCCCACCGCGTTGTACCGCGGGATCACCATGACGTTGCTCGGGCGGTGGCCGTCGTCGCCCCACGCGCGACTTTCTGCGCCACTTTCCGTGCGCTGGCGCTGGCGGGGCGGCTCGTCGAAGAAGTGCTCCCGCGGGTGCGGCGACGGCACCGCGTTGGCCAGCGACGATCCACGCGGCAACGCGGGCGGCACCGGTGCGCTGAGCGACGGCCCTGCGGACTCACCCGACACGTTGAGGAGCGGCGCCTCGCCCTCCCCCAGAGTTTCGCGCAGCCGCTTCAGGGCCCACGTGGCGCCGCGGACAAGATGCCGCACGCCGAGGTAGAGGGCGCTGCGCGAGGGCACGATGCCGGAGTGCGCGTCAGCGCCGTCGTCGCCGACACCACGCCCCGCACGACGCTGCGGCGTGACGCCGTACCGCTTCCGGTAGTCCTCCTCCTGCAAAGTCAGCGGGACGCGGTGGGTGCCGTCGCCGCGGCGGGCGCCGTAGGGTGCGCGGCCCTCCGCCGACGAAGTCACACCGCCGCTGCCGCGCTCACGACCAGACCCGGCCGTCTCCGTCGCGCTTGGTCGGTCGTGTTCGCGCAGCACGTCGCTGTTGCTGTTCCCTGTGGCACCAGTCCCCGTCCACGGCCCAACCACCGACATCTCCGGCACCACCGTGCCATCGCCTCGATTGATGGCCACCTGCGCAGCAGTCCAGTCCACCGTGTACGGGCTCTGCGGACTTAAAATGGCCGCGTACAGGCGGGCAGCAGCGCTGCTCAGACGCGCCGGGGCCGGGTTGGCGCGCACGTACGCCAGCATGGCGTCCACCTCCTCTGCCATCGCTGCGCGGTATCCGGCGCTGTCGGACGCGCCGCGCTCCAGCGGGGCCCGCATGCGGCGCCGGCGCACCAGCAGATCCGCCAGCTGCGGCGCTGTCAGATAAGTCAGCAGCGCTGTGTCGGTGCCCTCCGGGCTGAGCGCAGCGTCGCAGGCAGGGCGGAGAATGAGCCGCAACGAGGCCACACGCGACGCCGCCCCGATGTCGTCGCGCACCGACCGCGGCGCGTCACTCATCCCCGCGATGGCGCGCTGGCACGCGTCGACCGTCGCAAAGACACACAACAACGTCACCGACTTGTACCGCGGGCGCCACGGCATGTCCGGCCATGGCGGCTGCGCCGGAAAGTAAAACACCCCGCGGAGGGCAGACCCGCCGCTGGCGCTGCGGCCCGGTCGCCGCCGCAGCTCCGGCCCGTCCTTGTCGTCCGTGTCCGCCGCAGAATGGGCCGCGGCCGCCGCGACGGTGGCGATGGCGTCACGCACGTCGTGGACGACGTTGTCGGTGTGCAGCAGGCCGTACAAGAAGGCACTGCGCTCGAGCAGGTCAGCGGTGTTGACGATCTGCACACCCCCGACGGGCACCACGGAGGGCCGTGGAGCTGCCCCGGCGGCGGCGTGGCGGGGCTCGCTGGGAGCGGTGCGGAGCAGCGGCTCACTCGGCGACGGCACGAAGCCGTGACGCGAGGTGGCGGCGGGGCCCGTCACGGCGTTGCCCACGGCACTCGTGCTGCTGCTGCTGCTGCCCCACTGTCCAGCCGACCCAATGGGCTGCACCCCGGAAGAGAGAGGGGCTGCTGTTGCTGATGCTGCCGCTGCGGTCGCGGGGTACGCAGAAAAAGCGGTACCAAACGACATGGTTTTTTTCTGAAAGACTGGTGGAAAAAGATAAAGATGTGGTGTTCAAGTGATTCTGGAACTGCGCGTCTGTGAGCCAGTTGGTGAACTACGTATCTGTTATGTGCACCTGGGCAACCGTACTTCGGAAGCTTTTCACCTTGCGCAGGCACGCGAAAATTACACACAGCTTAACAAGAACGGATCTCGTTGCACGCGCACCGTAGAGTCTGTGTTTTATTATTATTCTGTCAGCGATTGTGTCTGTGGCTGGTTCGATGATTCTTTCTTGCCAGTTATACCTCTTTTTCGTTTGTTTGTTTGTTTGTTTGTTTGTGTGTCCTTTGTTTCTGGGACTTTGGAGATTCGCCTCTGATGTGGAAAGCCTGTATGTGAGCTTTTTTTTTCTGTTATTTATTCTAGATTTTGTCAATGTTTCTGTGGTGAGAAAACCGCGGATTGATAAAGTTTCTTTCGGAAAAGACAGAGTTGCGAAAAAACGCACTTGGCGGACGTTTGTAAAAAAACGTAGTTGGAGCTGAGCAGCAGAGAAAAGAAAAGGGAAGAATGCTACCTTCACAGCAGTTCTACTGTGAAGAAGAATGAGCGGAAAATAGCAGAGAAGTGCAAAATCGAAAGGAGAAGGAAAAGAAGAGAGCAAAGAGAAGAGATGTGGTAAAAAAAAAAAATAGAGAAGGCATCTCTTAACAGCGGGCATACGTTGACAGAGAGCAGTCACAAAAGCAAGGTGGGTTATTGTTTGTGCGTGTATGCGCTGCTTTCCATCACACAAGTTTGATTCCAGTCCGAAACCTGCTCTTGTCACTCACGTTGAAGGTCGTGGGAGCTACATCCCACACTCAAACGCACATGCTTTTGTTGTTGTTGTTCTTGTTTGTAAAACCAGTGATGCGGGTGTGGACGAAACAAAAGGCAAAGCTGAGCGGCTGAACCGTGAAAGTAAGCGATATGCTACTCCAGAGACAAGTTCCTCCGCTCCATTCTTACACCGCTCTTAGCGCCTCCTTTATTCTCACTGGAAGTGAAAGTATACACACACTCAACTCTCCCGTTAGTCGAATCAAATTTCAATTTGTTTCTAAAGTGTTAAAAATTTTGTTTTTGTTGTTGTTGTTGTTGTTTTGTTTGTTTTTTTGGTTGTCGATTAGCAAAAGGTATTCAATGAAATGTACTGTTGACATGGAATAAGAGGAGAACAAGATTCGTAACTTTATCCTGCGGAAACAGGCATCGCAGCAGCCACAAAACAACGCTCAAAGTAAGAAGAGAAAAAACATACTTTCTTTATAGGGCACGAGTAAGCAAGACAAACAAGAGGAGCGTATAAAGTTGAGAAAAAAAAGGAAAAGCGTTCGAAGTGACGCCGTAAAAATCGAAGCAGAACGGAGCGGTGTTTCTGAAACGCGCCGCACCCTTCTGAGGAAAGCAAAATCTGGGCTTGTGAACAAGGGAAAATGAAACAGACCGCCTCATCATTGCAGCTATATGAGAAAGGTAAAATAAAACCACAAAAACGAAAACAATACAAAAATTTACATGGAAAAACGATTTCTCGGGGTGGAAAATTGCGGCGACAATTGCCGCAAGCTGTAATTCTTTAAAAAAGGGGGAAAAGGAAAAAGAACCATTCTACAGTCGAAAAAGAAAAGAATCAGAAGACGATGAAACAGGGTGAAGAATTCTAGAAGGAAGAAAGAAAAACAGGAGCCGAAACTTGATTCGCACTCCGCTTCTATTTATAAGTTAAACAGAAGGTAGACAACAAAAAACAGAAAAGAAAAGAAGCTTCCTTTTAATTGCCAATGCGCACGCCGCACGAACGCGTTGTATTTTTATTATAATTATTTCGAGTCGAAGTTTGCTCCGTTGGTCTGCAGCTTTTATCGCCTTTTTTTCTCTTCTCTCCTCTTAACGCTGCATACATTCAGAAAACACCCCATCGCGAGTTTATTAGCTCGTGCTTCACGTCAGCGCAGCAACGAATATACCTTTACATCGTTGACTGTACCTTGGAGTCGCAAAGACACCAACACCCTCAACGCAACGTAGAAAAGGAAAAGGAGAGAAAGCAAGAGTTCGACAATGACACGAGGAGACGCCAAACGAAAAGTAAAATAAAAAATGCCTTCTACCTCTCCTTTTTTCAGGCAATAACAATATGGCATTCGACAGTGGTACGGCGGCAACTGAAAGAGGCCTGAAGGTAGCAAAATGGTAATGGAGCCAAAAAAAACTTCAATTCAGGAAAACGATGTTGAAGAAAGTGAAAAAAAAAAAAAGATACCGTAGCAGAAAATGTTTGGCCTACCAAAGCCTCAGCCCATCCTGGTTACAATGCATCATGGGGCGTCGTGACATATACATATACATATATACAAATCGCGCTGCTAAGCAAAAACGTGCCGTGCATCCGTGACGCAAACACAGAGAGAAAAACACGTCTCCCAGTGAAAAAAAAAGCCCAATACTGCACGCCTGACGCAGCGCTCTCTTCTGCTTTTTTCCCCGCAGTCCACGACTCTGCTACGCGGAAAGGAGTGAGTTGTTGTCGCCGTCATGGCCCGTCAGCCGCGACGAGTCCAGCGAGATGACGCTTCCGTTGCCGGAGTCGAGGTCGAAGCCGTCCACACCCGCAATGTGACTCCCGTGCTGCGAGCTGTTTTTCCCGCCGCCGTGGACGCTGCCCGTTCCGCCGTTGCCGCGCCGGCCCGAGCCCATCCAGTGTGACCCTTTGTGCTGCAGGTTGTACTTCTGGCGCCGCTGCTCCACCACCTCCTGCATCCACGTCTGGATCGAGGTGTCGCGTGCTTGCAGGACGGGATGGTAGAAGAGCTCCGCTGCGGTGCTGCGCTCTGCCGGGTCGCGGCGGAGGCAGGCGAGCAAAAAGTCCTCGACACCCGGCACGTCGCACTCGATGGGCAGGGTGCTGTCCTTCTTCATTGCCCGGTAGTACTCGCACATCGCGGGGAGGCCCAGCGCGTGCTGGGGAAGGTCGACCGAGAGCACCTCCGCGGCGATGCAGCCAATCGACCACACATCGCACGCGCTGCCGTACGGCTCCCCGACGAGGGTCTCGGGTGCCATGTAGGCAAACGTGCCTTTGATCAGCCGCAGATCGTCGCCGTGCTTGTGGACGGCGGTGCCGAAGTCCGTGATTTTGGCGTGGCCCTGCCGGAACAACACGTTGTCCGGCTTCAGATCGCGATGGACAATGCGCAGGCTGTGCAAGTAAGCAACAGCGCTCACGATTTCGCGCAGGAGCAGCTTGATCTCGGGCGGGTTGACCAGCTTCCCGCTGTGGATGAGCGAGCTCAGTGAGCCACCGGTGCAAAGCTCCATGAAGATGGAGATGCAGTTGTCGTCGCGCTCGCAGAAGTAGTAGCGGACAATGTTCGGGTGCTGCAGCGAGCTCATGATCTCCACCTCCTGCGCAATCTCGCGCAGCTGGGAGCCGACGGCGGTTGTTGCCTCGTCGACGTCGGGATTGCTGCCCGTCCCCTCGTGACCATTTCCAGCGTCGGCAGCCGTCGCGTGGCTCGAATCACCGCCGGCAGGCGTCGACTCTCCGTTGACAGAGGCGCGCGCTGAGGCGGTGGCGGCGGCGCTGCTGCGGTTGTTCGCTTCCTCCTGGCCGCCCTCGTCGGAGTCTTCCTTGAGGTACATGCGCTTCACCGCGCACTTCGCGCCAGACTCCTCCATCTCCGCCTCGAAGACGTTTCCGAAGGCGCCGCCGCCCAGTCGCCGCCCGAGCACGTACGCCGGGACCTGGAACGGCTGCGATGGCGACTGCTGCGGCTGCAAGTCGGCCGGGAACGACACGCTGCCCATCTCCGCCTCGACGCCGACGCCGGCGAGCAGCAGCGCGTTGAGCGCCGCGGACGTCAACGGCACCTTCAGGCGGGCCGCCGTGGGGATCTGATGCGAGAAGGCGTCGTGCTGGCGAGCGATGAAAAACACGGGGCGGCGCTCCACCTGCAGCCACGCCAGCGCCGTGCGGAGCTCCTCCGTCCCGTCACGCGCGTCGGGTGCGTGAACAAGAATGACCTTAAACCGTTCTGAGCCGTGCTTGAAGGCGTTGTCGAGCGCGTGCAAGTCGCCCACGCGCAGCAACATGAACATCCGCTCCCACAACGACGGCGCGACCTCCGAGAGCACGCTGACGTTGTTGCAGTACACCAGAGCCGTGATGTTGACCTTGTCCGGCAACTCCGCAAGCTGCCGCATCCCGTCCACGTTGTCAGGGGCCCTGCCGGCGTTTCCAGCGTGACTGCCGTTGTGTTCATTCTGCTCTTTGGCGTCTTGTCCGTTGTCCGCGCGCCGCTTGGATGAGCTCATCGTCTCGTGGACGAGAAGGGACTGCCGCTTCTGTAGATACTCCTGGTGCTGCTCGTACGTCACGGTGCTCAGCAGCAGCGTGTTGTCGCGATCAAGGTCCTGCTGGTTTTTCGCTGCGCTGTCTACCCGCGGCGGCCGGCTCGTGATCGACGGGGCGTTGTCGTCAGTGAGAGTCATGTCGTCGTCGTAGTAGCCGCCGCCAGCGGTGCCGGGCTCTCGCCTTCCGCCTTGAGCGTTGTTGGGAATGCGATAGTAGGGAGCGCCAGGAGCAGCCGGGTGCGCGTTGCCCTCCGTCAACGCACGCAGGTTGCGCACCGCCAGCGAGGTCTGGTCCTCCGTGAAGTCGCTGCCGCTCTCGGCGTCGTCGCCGCTCGCCAGCCCCCCGTCCCCGCGCTCGCGCGAATTGCCCGATTTGTCCTCGTCGCCAAGGTAGTTGTTCAGCCCCGCCTGGTTGTTCGCCTCCTCCAGCTCCTCCTCCTCCATCTTCCGCTGCGCAGCGCGCACCGCGGCTTCGCGGAAGTATGTCGCTGCAGCCGCCGCGTACGTGTTGTGGTGCACAATAAACAGCGCCAACACGTACATGACAATCACTGCCACTCCCAACACGGCCGAAAGCGCAATGCAGACAGCCACGTGCGAGCGTCCGAAGACGGCGAGAAAGATGATGCACAAAATGGAAATTACAAAGCAGGCGATGAGAGTTCCCGTGACGACCCAGCGGTGCTGCGGCAGCCCGAGCCACTGGCGTAGCGAAAACACCCAGGTGCGGCGGAGTTGGCAAGCCTCCTCGCTAGAGATGGCGTCGAACAGCCCCGACAGCACGTTGTCGAACTTCGCACTGGCCGACCCCTCTTTCTTCCAGGTGGTTACGACGCTTGCCACGAGGGAGCGCAGCTTCGGCTTGGACCAGCTGATCAGCACCGGGTTCAGGTACAGACCCTCCAGTTCGAACGCAGAGAAGTTGAGGTGCGCTTCCAGCGTGCGCAGCTCGCGCTCGCGGTGCTGCGTCCACATCGAGATGATAGAGAGAGATCCCCGGTCGCCGCGTTGCTGACGAGACTGCCAGGCTGCCATTAGCTCTTTGCGCTGCAGCTGCAGCTCGTTCCATTTGATGACGTTGGCAAAGAAGTAGAACAAAGATGGCACCCGCAGCCACTCCAGCTCTCCGTGACGGTAGGCAAACGACTGATCGTCGCCAAGGGTGTCCGCTCCGTCGTACTCCCAGTCTCCTCGGTACGTTGCGAAGTCGTCGGCGTGGACGTCGATTTGGGTTGTGCTAGTTTGCGACAGCGAATCCTCGTACCCGTAGTCGAAGCTGCGGTACTGCATCTCCGCGGCATCGTCGTTGTCTACGGGGCCACTGGTGCGGCCCGAGTGGTGCAAGGGATTGGACTCAATGGCAGCGGCCCGACTGGTTGCTCCGGCGGAGACGCTTGCCGGGCGTGCCGGTTGTCCAGCGACCGCCCTTTCGCTGCTGCCAAGAATGCCACGCAGAACTTGTGCGCTGCGACGACTGCGGCTCACGCTCTCCCGCGTGTCTGTTGTGATGGCGTCACCGGCGGCTCCGTGCGGGTCCATGGCGTAGCCTGCGCGCGTTGCCGGGCTGCGGTTGTTGGAGATCTTGGATTCGCCGGCATTTTTTACATCTGGCGCACCGCCTTGCCTTGCCGCTTCGGCCCCACGATCGGCCGCAGCGGTGAGACTGCTTCGGGTCAGCCCACCTGTTTTGATCGGCAAGCTCGCAACACGGTCGCGGCTGCCCTCCTTCCCAGCCATCTGCTGTGCTGGTCGTCTGCCTTCGCCCTGAGCCCGCGGTGCTGAGTTGCCGTCGCTGGATGGGCTCAATCCAGCAGTGGTGCTAAGCTTGTTTGACGCAGTCGCCGGAGGCGATGCGGTGGGGTAACTCAACCCATACGGGTTGCTGCTAAAGTGATTCTCGCCGTCAAAGACTGAAGGTTCGGCAAAGTCCCTCACGGCTTTTGGCGTTCCTGCCTCAGTAGGTTTTTCTGCGGTCGTTCCACTCGTCGTTCCAAAACGTCGCTCATCGGGGAGAGCAGTGCGGCTATTATTCTCTGATTGATTGAGCGGGCGTGCTCCCGAAACCCTGTTCTGGGTGACGCTGTTGGCACCAGCGCTCTCTAAATGGTAGCCAGGACCACCTATACTGGTCGACAGGCGATCGCTTAAACGAGACGCTAAGCGGCCCTCCTGGGCAACCGCAATTCTGCTTCGGGTTGGGCTGCGCTTTTCGGGGACGCTAGCACTTTTACCGAGCGCAGAGTTGGGCATCTTTCCCGCACCTGCGATGGAGGATTGTGGCGCTTGTGCACCTGTAGAGCTTGTCAGAAGCGATGCCGTGTTCGGCGCCGCGCCACCGCCGCCGCCTCCACCATTGGTTGGTGCTAATGTTTTCAGGGTTGACATTGTCTGAAAGCTGCCTCTTCGTAACAATTGGACAACAGAACAATTTAAAAAAAAAAAACCGAGTTGACCGATTGGTGTTAAAAGTCGCAGCGACGAAAAAAAAAAAAGAAGAAGATCGCAAATCAAAACAAAGTAAATAGCACTTTTTATCTTTTCCAACGGCAAAGTATTGTTGCAGTGCGCGCACCTTTTTTTTGATGTGATGAAAAGGAGCTGCCGTCCCAAAGCAACGCTGTTGCAAATTGTGGTTTACGCTTCCGCGCTTCAAGGAGCTAAAGATAATGCTGAGTATTTAGAGGAGGTGCTTGTTTAGCGCACTAAACTTTACTATGACGGCGTGGATAAGGCCGGAGACTCGTCGTTGATGGTTGCAACTCTCACAGAAGAAAAAAAAACGCTGCTGACTCCCAGTGCGGACAGTGATGATGCGGAGTAGCCGCTGCAACGTAAATCTAAGTGTTACAAGCTGTACGGGCAACGCAGAGTCGCTTCAATAAAGCGACTCGTGCCAAGAAACGCACTAAATTCAGATGACGTTGAAAACAGGGGAAAACAATGATTCGGGTAAACAATTGCAAAATGCTTTGGATTACACCTTCAAATAGGGACACGAGAATAAACGAAGGGATACGTGAACAATATGAAAATGTAAAGGGTATGGCAAGAAAGAACGGCAACGTAAGTGAGGAAAAGAAACGAAGAAACAAAAAAAAAGGAGAGGGAGAGATGGAGAGTTGCAAAAGGGGAGAAAAGAAAAGAGTAATCATCAAACATAACGTAAGAAAAGCATTATGCCTTACACGTCTTTCTTTAGATGTTGTTGTCCTTTGCGTTTGTTGCAAATACGTTAAAGCGCGATGTGACATTCATAGTGTGCCACGGGTTGCAGAACGGAATTTTTTTATTATTATTATTATTATTATGACGGCTGTTCTTTATTTTTTTTTTTTACTATTGTTAGTGTTGAGCAATTTAGGAGAAAAAAAAAAAGTTGGCCGTATCGATTTAGCAAACACAGGCAAAAGCAAGACTAAAGCAAAAGCTTTCGCGTTAAAAAAAAAAATAATAATAATAGCGCCTATTGTGAAAGACAAGAAGGCTACACCTCCAGGAGAGCGCACGACTCGCTCGATGAGTAAACAAAAGCCTGTGCACTTCGCAACTGCAACAGCAGCAATTGCGCCGCTCTAAGATTAGTCGAACAGAGTAACCACTGGCAAAACGCATGCTCGCGCTTCTCTCTTCTTCTTCTTCTTCTCTCTCTCCCTCCCTCTTTCCTCTAATTTCTCTCTCCAAGTCCTTCCTCTTCTTTTTCTTCTTGTGCCACCAGAAAAAGTAAAGGAGTGCCGATGATACGTGTTGGAAGAATCTCACGCCATCTCCTTACACGTGCAGACAACAGTAGTTGAGGAAGCGCAGCAGTGCACACGCAAAACACTCCGCGATGTTTGCTAGAGCACGGACCTCAATCTGGAGAGACGATGTAACACCCAGAAGCATCCCATCAACCGCCGCATTGAATAATGGCAACGAATTGGCTCAAGCTTCATCAGCACTGCAGTGGTTTGCACGTATAGAAAGAACCTTTTTCGTTGTAGTCGATCTCAACAATTGCATCCTTTATCTGTTTTTTTTTTTCCAGAACCGCAGGGTTGTTTTAAGATATAAAAAAAAAAAAATCTTTTTTTCTCAATGCCATCACCAGGAAGACTAGCGTAAACGAGTGGTTTCGGTTGCGAACAGCAAATTCGACACTGGAGCATAACGCACAGACGCTGTAGGCAGGTTTGTTACATAACTGTCACTTGAAGAACGCGTGCATCCACTACCTCCCTCGTACTCAACTCACTTTCCTTTTTTAATCTAGCCATTTTAAACAATTCCCACACCTCCGTAGTTAGCGACTTGTGCGAATGCATTGAGTTGACTCAACGGCAGGTAGTTGGCATAAGAGCAGAGCTTTCCAGCGTGCGAGCTTTCGCAGAATCGAGAAACCTCGCTAGGGTCAAAAACTCTTCAAAAGCAGGCAGACAGTCCACGCACCTGTAGCCAGAGTTGTCATTGTCTGCTCTAATCAGCAGCCCTACGCCCTCTGCCTTTTTAGTCACGATGAAGTGGAGATCGTCCAATTTTGGCGCGAGACGCAATGTGGTTCCAACGAAAGAGCTCTGCTGGCATCCAAACGCACTGCTATTCGCGCAAATGGCAGTGTTTTTGGCACTGATTCCCTCCCAATATTGACAGTTACGGAGAGTACAGCCTTTTTTGATTCCAGGAAAACCGCCAGTCCTTTACGTTTCCCACCGCTGTTGTGTCATTACTGTCATTTGTGACTTTTCCAGGCCTGTCAGATACCCTATTATCTTGTTTTTGAACGCAAATGGCTCAAGCAAGCGACAGGTTCACTTAGCCGCAACAGAACGCCTTATTCCCTTTTTTTTTTTTGGGGAAGCTAACAAAGTACCATCACTCTTCTCCGCTCTTTTCTTCTAGCCTCCCCACACACACACACACACACTTTCGTTAAAGCGCTTTTTAGGGAAATGAAATGCAGGAGAGCAGACAAGGAAGGACACGGGCAGCAGTGATAAACAGAGTTTACCCAGCGTTTTTTATTATTATTAATTTCTGACTATCTTTTCTCTCTCCCTCTTTCCACCTTGGTTCCCACAGGGTCTCAGCCATATATTTTTCGCGCAGCCTGTTAGCAAAATCACGCCATCTTCACTAAGCCACTTGCTTACTCCCAGCATCAGTCACGACAGGGTGACCGTCGAGAGTATCCATGAGTTTTCTCCCTTTGCCTGCACTTCGTAAAGCGAGACTTCGCTGAAGTCTACCCACCACGTGGCACGAGAAAACGAGAAAAGACAAATCAGGCACCATTACTGAGAGATAGAAAGGCGTGGGAAACAGAGCATGTGGAGGCAGCAATAGAAGAGTCCAGGGGTCGTTTTGCTTACATCTGCCATAAGCTAATCCCAAATCTCCTTGTGAACTTCTTCCGCAACTTTCTCACCCTCTCATATTGAAGAAGAACACAAATTAACACAACGACCTGAGAGAAACAAAGCAGAAAACAGGGAAACATGCTGCAAACCCAAGAGAGCAGTAAACTTGTGGGTTAAGGCCGTGAAAAAAAAAAAAAGGAATGGAAGAGCTATCAGCCGTGGTGAGAAAAGAAAAGAAAAGAAGGCAGAGAGAGAAGATGAAAAGACAGACCGGATGGCGCGTTAAAGACTGACGCGCAGCCGCAACCACACAACGCAGGTGAGAAGCTTGTTGTTGCACCCTTCCATTGCCACGCCATCACTCCAGCTCAACTGCAAGACGTTTCGCGTGCGCTTGCTGCTCCGTTTCTTCGCACCTCAGACCCAAGCTCGTACAACGCAGGTGGCCACAACCCGAACTCAGCAGCGTATGCTGATTCTGATGATAAAGTGGGCTTTGTTTTGTGCAGCACGCCCGCATACTCACATTCTTCTCCGCAGCGAGAGAGCCCGTCAGCGTGTGCATCGCTGCCTGTCCTGTTCTTTGTTGCATTCACTCGTACTCAATTTAAAACGCTGACCGGCAACGCCGTATATAACGATGCGGAAAACAAAGATACAAATTAGAGAATAAAACTTTCCTTTTCCCGGCTCATTGAACTCAACCTTCTCAGAAAGGAAAAGGCACAGAATACTGCTAGTGCTGCTGCTGCTACTATTTCTACAAAACAAAACTACACTTCTTTATTGCAGCATAAAATGTACAAGAGCCACTCACGTAAAGAGTGAGTTGGCTACCGTGACGCTACACAGCCAAAACTGCAAAACAAAAAAAAAAACTACATCCTCTTCATTTGAAGCCTTGCGGCCCAGCCAATCTCCAGTAACCCGATGTGAGCAAACAAGAGCGCGCACGCACAGCGACAGCGGCACCGACGCCCACTACCGGACCGACAGCGCGCTCAGACGGCGGTGGTTGACGCCACGAACGAGACGGTCCTTTTCTCTCTCCTTACGGAGCCCGATCGTCTTTTCGTGGAGGCAAACACGGCTGCAGGCGTGACGCGTGCGTTCGTGGACCCGGCGATTCGGCTTGGCGATTTTGCCTTCGAGGTTTTGGCCCGGCAGTGGCTTCTGCAGCGAGTTCTTCCGGTGGGTTGCACATGCGTCTGTGGGAAGGACGCAAACAACCACCACGTCAAGACGTGCAGCCACATCGACCAGGGTGCGCGCATCGAACGCCACAACATGGTACGAGATGCTGTTGTCGGTTGGGCCCGCGAAATCGGATTTGAGGCGAGAGCGGAGCCACCGAACCGCTACGAGACCGAGGGTGGAATCGCCAACAGCAGTGGCATCTTCACGACGATCCGGAACAGTCAGCGCAAACGGCTGGATGTGGAGATCGTCACACCGATGGGGAGTATGACGACCGACGTCACCATCACGTACCCCGGTCGAAGCGAGACTGGCGCGCTTCCCGTGCAGCAGGCCTTCGCCGGCAAGAAGCGCAAGCACGGCGCCACGCAGGAAGCGCTGCACAAGATTTGTGTGCCGCTCGCTATGTAGTCGACAGGCGATATCCACCGCGACGGCTTCAAGTGGCTGCGGGAAGTTGCCGGAACGCGCCAGCACCCGTACACCACCAACACGGCGCTGAGCATGGTGCTGCCAAGGATCGCACAGAAGGTGCACGTCGGCAACGCGCACATACTCCGCGTGGGGGACAGGGCCTTCCTTGCGAAGCAAAGTCCGCGCTCCAACGGCAACGAATCTGGCTGAACACAGCGAGTGTCGACTACAGGACGGACGGCAAGAAGGAAGGTGAGAAGTAAGGTAGGAGTTGTGGTGTCAACTTGTCTCTTTTTGCGACCTCACAGGAGGCGTAATTTCCACTTACCTTTTTCGACGACGCAACAGCGCATGCGAAGAGGAGCGCGCGCGCTTTTGACACCCAAGAGGCAGTGCATATTCTTTTGGTTCCTCTCAAAACGTGGCGTCAGGGTGTAAAAAATTTTCCTTGCGACATCGCTTTTGACATTTATTGCGGCAAAGGATGACGCAACCGGACGAGAGGTAGCGGCAGAGAACCGCCAGTGAAAGCAAAGCTCTCAACACGCAAAGTGATTCCACTTAAGCTTTCTCTTGTGTGAGAGTAGAACGGTGTGTGGCACAGGTGAAAGTATCAAAACCTTGACACTTGCGTGAACACGCGCCACCCGAACATCCAAGCAACGGTCTAGTACGTCGAGAGAGAAAGTAGAATGGGGAATGTGACGGGGGCAGAGGCGTCACTTCGCAGACACCAACCGACAGTTGTGATAGCAAAAAGGTACCACCATCAACAAAAAGGTTTTAAGACGTAAGGCGCGACGAGAAAGGAGGGCACTCAAGCGCAGCACAGATACCAGACGACCGTGTGCCGAGTAGGCCGGGAAAGGATGGAGTGAGTGGAGGCCAGTCGGATAGGAGGCCACCATGCACACCGGAATCGCCATTCGCGGGGAGCTGCACCTGCATTCCGCCACGCCAGGTGCACGAACATTGAGAAATAACACAGGAAAGGCTCCGCAGAAGTCGAAAGACAAGCGTGACAGTGACGACCAGACACCTTGGGAAGAGAAGAGCTGACCCTCTCCAGAGACTCTTTCCAGGCGACGGGTAAAGAGCTTAAAACGCAGCTTTTCGAAATCAGAGTCGGAAAGGGACCTGAAATTGAGCAAATGGGTCAAAGTAAGTATCCGATTTGCGTGGGTCAAGTTCGATTAGCCGAAAAGGAGAACCGCTGCTACTTCTCTTTCGTTAGTTTTGCCACTTTGGATACTTGTTCACTGATACAAGCGCGCTCGCCACGAAAGGCACCTGATAGATGGCACAGGGCAAGTCGCACGCTTAATCAGAAATAAACGTTTTCGTCCCGCAGTAAAACGCCTAAAAGTCCTCCTAGTGTTTACCTTTGTTTCTTTTTGTTGTTGTTGTTGTTGATTCTTTGCGCACAACTACTACTTTCTTTTCGCGTTTGTGCAAACGAGGAACATCTCCGACATACACCCAGAGCGCAGCAAAACTTAGAACAGCAACACACACAGACAAACACACACACCAAAATTTTGAGTGCTGCAGCATTGTTCCGACACACACACACAGCGAAGGCACAATGACACGACCAGATAGACAACACATTTTCATTTGGCTGTTCGTTTTTCACTTGCCGCCACCAATATCTGCAAGGAAGAGGTGAGTTAGAGACAGGTCCTAATACCACCTTTTCCGTGTGCAACACAAAAAGAGCTATCAAACACCCGCGGCAACAGTCTTCGATCCACGTTTTGCACGACTGCATATTGAAGCCAAAAGCCTACCAACCGCCTAGCAGGAACACAGAAATCGTCATCACCCGGATCTTCCGTTCACCCAGACACATGAGACGATATTAAAAAAGAGGATCTCCAATTCTTGCTGTCGTATTGGGCACAATTCAAATGGCCACTTGTGCTTTGTTGAAAAAGAAGGGATTGGCCCGCGAACCTGAGAGAATCATTGAGCTCCAAAAAAAAGAGCGAACCTGCCTCAAAGAGCAAAGACAGATGTTGTTGTTGTGGCCACTGCTCAGCCACCTCCTGGATAGTGACGAGAAAATACTGCGTAGCGCTCAGCTTTTTAACTTCCTCAGCCGATGAAATACAAGACTGCAAAAGGGATGCACCTGCAGAGCATCATTTTCTTCACGTGGTGATGCAAACACATTTCGAAAACAAATCGCTCATCGAGCTTGCCTCAAATTATTGATTGCAGAGTAGATAATTCAGAAGTCATTCTAATCGCAAAGAAAGCAAAGGATGCGCCGGCAACAAAAATACTTGGCAAAAAGAGTGCCCTTCTGAATTTTAAGTAGCTGGCCGATGTAAATCGTAAGAGCAACCGAAGAGGGAGATACAAGAAGGAGGAAGAAGGTGAGAAGCACAGCAGAACGCTACAGCTATCAAATGGCTAAAGACCTGTTAGAGAAACTTTCACATCGGAGAAAAGCTTTTTACTCGTATGTCGCCATCCACTGCTGTCCAGTCCACGCATCCGCTTTTGAAGAAAGCGCATCCGTTCATCAAGGACGTTCTGCTTTGGCACCAAGTATCGTGCTGCCCACTGCATGGAGCCTTTTTTAAGGCATCGCAGACATCGCGCGCTACAGGAAATGAAGCTGCAGTAGTAACTTTAAACAAACATGTGGTACATATTAGTTTTTTGGTTCCAAGAACCACAGCGAACGCACAACGCTGCCCTTTTGTTTCAGATGTTTCTTGTTTTTCATTCC
>JASAOP010002698.1:0-56045 GCA_030849055.1 Crithidia thermophila
AGGCGCTTGAGGTGCTTCTTGGCCATCTTGATAGCGAGAAGGGGGTAGAGTACCGGGTGAAGAAAAAAAAAATGGTTCCTGTTGTTGTGAAATATTGTTTCAGTTTTTTAGAAAGAGTAGTATGAATCATAGTGTAGAATTGAGGGAGAGAGAGAGAGAAAAGAAAGCAGGACAAGGAGGAAAAGAAGATAGGTTGGATATGAAGGCAAAAGTAAGCTAGCATTCAAAAGAAAAATCAACACACAGTTTTATTTGTTTGCACATTCCAGACAAGAATACAGAGTCTATTTGTGCTAACAGAAGCAGCTTCCATGGTTCGTCGAGCATGCAAAATCGAAAAGTTCAACAGCGTCGTCACAGTCAGTATACGCACCATTATATATCCGCAACTCTAGGCACCACACCTGTGCAGAAGAGCAGCGCAAGTATTTTTCCCTTTCTAACTTCGTGATTGTTGTCGTTGCAAAAAAGCGGATATAGAGGAACCGAAAACAATCTGATGCGATAGGAAAGTAAAAGTAAGCCGAAAAGACTCGTGGTCTTCTTCTAGCAACCAAAAAAAAGGGAGAGAGACCGTTGCGAAGGAATTGAGTAACAAAAGGGGGGTAAAAGGCAAATGCTATGCGTAGTAGCTTAAAACGCAAACAATAGTTTTTTGGGGGAATTCTTTTAGCTTTTTTAATCCACAAAAGCCCGTCGCCAAAAAGTACTCGCGTGTGTGTGTGTGTGTGTGTATAGAAAAGAACCATCATCTAAAGAATAATGACGGGGGTAAGCATTTGAAAGAAGAACAAAAAAAAAAAAGGTCGAGTAAATAATCTCGGGTGCGATATAGTATAGCGTATAGATTAATTGCCTACACATCAACTGGTGCAGCACTTCTCGCTTTCCGTTTAATTAATGATATGATTTTTGTTGTTGTCTCCTCCTCAATTCATTATAGATGTGTAGCGAAAAGAGCAGCAACAACAAAATTATTTTAAAGGGAGATAAAAACAAAAAAAAAAACATTTTTTTCTGGCACGACGTCGTGCGATGCAAAAGAAGCAACAATACGACGTCTCGCCTTCTTCTCGCTTCACGGCGGACACCAAAAACCATGCAACATCAGGTCACGATGCTCATGTCACAAACAGCACGTATTCCTTGCAGCTGTGTATCTTCAACAAAAGAACAGCAACAGTACACGATGCAGCGAGAACGGCGTCCCGTTCATGGACAGGACAGATTCTCAGCAAAGAGTCACTAATCGAGAAAAAGGGGGAAATTTTGAGAGAGACAAGAAGCCGTACCGAGAAATAATGAGACGCTATGGCGTGCGCAAAGATAAATTGCAGAGAAGGGAAACGTGACACACGACGCGAAAAAACACAAGCCACACAGCGCGCACCTTGCCAACAAGCCGAACCTCTAGCTTTCTATGAAGGGATGCTCCTCGCTAAAAAAGGGATGGTATTAAAAAAAAAACCTTCTAAAAAACATCTTTAGCGCAGTAGTAGTTTTACTCCAGGTATCATCGACCTCCCCGTTAACGTGTATCACCCTTAATCCTTGCATACGATAGCCCTGGCACGGATATTGCTTTTTGTTTTTCCCTTGTTCAAGCGGACACCTTCCTTGATGCTTTCGGTCGTCCCAGCATAAACAACGTCGGCGGGTTCGCCGACGGCGCGTCGCGGTCGTACGACGGTGCCGCCTTGTCCGTCTGCAGAGGTCGCACATCCACCGTCACGATACACGACGAGACGACGTTGCACACCGACACCAACCCGTCAAAGGCGAAGCGGTACCCCTCCGTCTGCGTGAAGCCGTCATAGCGATCTGCCCTGTTCTTCACGACGTTCCACAGACACCCCGTCGTCTCCATCTCGCGTAACGTGCCAAACGGCACGACGCCGCACATGTACGGCTCCTGGTGCTGCGGCGCCGTCAGCTGCGCCTCCGGGTCCTTTGACAAATTCGACTGTTGCGTCCACGAGGGCGGCATCACGACCTGCGTCACGCCATCCGGCCAGCACGCGAAGAGCACATTGTACGCGTTTATCACAAGGAGGTGAAAGATCTGTGCGAAGCGCAGCACGCAGACCATCGCCCCGACCTCGTGGTCGATGCGGCCGCCAAGGGCGCCGAGAACGGCAACGTTGGGCAGCACGCGTGTCTGCACCGTCGTCGTGTTGTCGGATGCGGACATCTCCGTTAACAGCCGGCGGCATCGCGCGGCTTCGTCGACGTCGTCGCCCGCCTGCCGCGCTGCCTCCTCGCAGGCCCGCTCCACCTGCGCACGGCACAGCGTCGTCAGCTCGCGCGTATCTGCCTCTGTCTGCCGCTGCTGGTAGTACGCCGCCTGCTCCTCCTCGGTCAACGTCGCCGTGTTGCCGTCCTCCAGCCGCTGCAGCCGCTCGAGAAGGGCAACGCACTTGTGGAAGTCGGTGGACATCTGGCAGGTGATGGGCAGCACCACCGGCGTGTCAGCGCGGTGGGCGGATGGGTCGTGGCGGTGCTGCAGCGCCTCAGCGCGTCGCCGCCGAATCACCTCGAGCAGCGCCACCGGCACCGTCGAGACCGTCTCGTGATAGAGCGGAATCTTTTCCTCTTCCTCCTCTGTCGTTGCCGCCGTCTGCGCAGACACGTCCGAGGTGGGGAGGGGCTCAACAGCGCCGTTGTGGGTGGTGGGCGAGGACGCCTTCACGTCTGCCGCAGCCCCGGCCACCGCCGCGACGTGCCGCAGCTGCGCGGACGAGAGGCTGTCCATGTCGCCAATCAGCACGTCGCACAGCCGCATCGCCATGAACGCACCGGCATCCGAGGCGTCCTCCTCGTGGCTGTCTTGTACATTCTCCGCGGAGGCGTTGGCGTAGCGCGAGGCACAGTAGCGCTTCAGGGCTGCATAGGCGCCATCGGCGCAGATAAAATATGGCGAGGTAGCCGCATCACTGTTTTTCTTAGCGTTGGTACTGTTCTGCGCGTTGGCTGCTTCAGGTTGGAATGCCGCGTTGGTGTCGGTGACGCTGCCTCGATAGTGCTGGTAAAGACGAATGTACTCTTCGAAATCGTAGGCGGTGTTGGCGGGACTGTTCAGCAGGATAACGCCGAAGAGCGCCGTGTCGGGAGCCGTAGCGGATTCTTCGGGAGAGCAGAGAACGGCGTTGCACGAGCATAGCTTACGCACCGGGAACTGATCTGCGTTCTGGGACATGTTCGGTGTGCTTAATTTGCTTTTTTTTTCGTTAATTTGACTTTTGATGAAAGTTCAGTGCAGATGAGAATGTCAAAAGGCAGATGTGTATCAGTGTACAACGATGCAAGACAAATGAAAGTTCATGAGAAAAAAAACTTAGTGAGCTCTGCGAAGAAATTTCGCTCACTATCCTTTTTTTTTTTATTATTTGAATGTTGAAATAATAATAAATGCTTTTCTAATTTTTCTTTTTAGTGTCAAAACAAAGGCGAAAGTAACACAAAACAACATCCACAGCAAAACAAGGAAAAGAGAATACAAGAACGTGAAAAAAGGAATCTACTTGATCTGAGAAGCGCACGGAAACGTTTTTTTTTTTTTTTTAGCATATACCTCTATTATCACCCACGGCAACGGTGCGGCGCATTAATAGATAGCTCTCCTCCTCTCTATTCACATTCCAATCCTGCGCATACTTGTGACGACTCTAGAACGCTACCAAGCGAGACATTCTTCCGCCGCATCGTTTTTTTTACTTTTTTGAACATTATTGTTTGAAAAAGAGTTAGTTTGCCTGCATTGAGAACGTATGAAAATGCAAACACGAAAAACCAAAAGGGCACATCCCCTAGAAAAGATCAAAAACTGAAAAAGCAGAAAAACAATGAAAGGAAGCGATACACATATTCACGGCTAAAAAAAAATTTTCTCACAAATTTGGCTTGGAGAAAGAAGCCAGAAGAAAGTAAATACATGGAGCGCAAGTAAAAAAAAAGGTTAGCAAATTTTTCTTTTTCTCTCACATCACCAAAAAAAGGAACACAAACAGAAACCAAACTTTCTGCTGTCTTTGCCTAGCGAAGCTACAAACATATCGGCAAACCATACGCAAAAAGAGAAGAAAACAAAAGAAGCAACCAAAAATAAAAAACTAACGAAGACGAACAAAAAGTGTCAACTAGCGCACAGCACACATTAGTTTCCTCGTCACACATACGTGAAGCTAGACTTACTTCATCTTCAGCACCAAGCGGCGGCGCGACGTGCTCTCGCCGCGTCGTCCACGCCGCCGCGCTGCGCTGTTCTCCCGCGGCTCCCCTTCGACTTCGTTGCCTTCGAAGCTGCGCTGCGAGGAGCTGCGGTGGCTGCGGCTGCGCTCGCTGGGCGAGATATCGCTGTCCGCCACCATGCTTCCGTAGTGGCTCAGCCCATCGTTTCCGGTGGTGTCCTCGGTGATCCACTTGCCCGGGGTGCGTACAAAGCAGAGGTAGTAGACGAGCAGCGCGCAGAAGGCGACGAAGATGACAATTGTTTCAATAACAAAAATGACCCACCAGTTGTTCTGAATCCACGAGCGGTCACTCTTCGGAGCGGCGTAGATGGGCAGCGTGGGGAACGGTAGAGGGGTCTTGACAATGTCGTGCTTGCTGGTCATGATGACGAGTTTGGTGTTCCTTCTTTTGTTTTTCAGTAATGTGATGTTGTTGGGAGCTGCCACACGAGGAGTGCCGGTTGCCGTAAAATGTGCGTGTGCGTATGGGTGTGAAGCTTTAAAACAACAAAAGCAGAATATTGTTGGGCAGGGCGAAAAGAGACCAAACACAATTTGTTAAAAGGAAGAAGAAAGGCAGACAAGGTGACAAGGTGAGTGCGGGTGGAAGTAACTTCTTTGCAAAAAGAGGAAAATGACATTTTCTGAATCTATGCAAAACCGAACTGAAAAGGACATAAGCTAGCGCTCTCATCTGATTTAATAAACTTACAGCACGGTGATTCGAGTCGCAAAATACTCAACTTCGAGTTCAGCAAAACTGTGTCAGCAGTCAAAAAACGGCAAACAATAAAGTCGTTTGTCGCTCTTTTGCACGGCGCCTTTCGCCAAGTACATCCTACAAAACGCAAATTTGCACTCTCTTTTTTTTTATAGTTAGTTTTCAGAAAAGGATAACTTTAAAGGTCAGACAGAAAAGTGAAAACGAACGAGAAAAGAAGAGACAGTGTGCAGAGGAAAAGAAGATCAACAACGTAGCATGGTTGGATGCCAACAAAATAAAAACAGACAGGCAGCAAGGAAAGAGGGAAAACGCTTTTTGAAATGTCTAAAAAAGAAAAAAAAAGATCATCAAAGGGGTATAATTTATAAAATTTAAAAAAAAAAAGAGAAGAAGGCGAAATGTACAATCAGGAAAAAGGACGACAAATGCACAAATTCTTGCCAATAGATAATTTAGAAAGGAAGAAGTTGCATGGTTGAAATGAAAATTGTACCGCCCACATACAAGAGAAACAGAAGAAGAAGATAACAAAAAGAAAATGGTGATAAAAAAGAGGGGAACGGTCAAACATACATGCCTCTAGACTTTTGAGCACCACAAAAAGGCTCATAAAGGAAGAAAAGATAACATAAAAATAGAGCAACAGAGAAAAAAAAAAAAGAGAAGCAAGCTCTACAATACATTGTTATAGCACTACACTACACAGTAAGAAGAAGAGTACGAAGAAATGCGACGAAAAGGAAGATCATTGGTGCACAACTTCACATTTACCCCCGGTTCCCAGCAAAAGTACTGGAGAACACATAGGTGCTGCCCGCAATCGATCCGTGTGTATACGACACGACGGAGAGGAAGACTGAAGGTTTAAAGTCAAAAAAGAAATTACGAAAAAGGAAATCCATGCAAGTGGGTGGCCAAAAGAACCCATCCCATAAACAAGAATTGATAACGAGAAAATGATTAAGTGAGTTCATACATCTGTGTAGTAGTGGTAGTGCAGTTTCGATAGCTAATTTTTTTTTTCTAAACGCCGACATTAACCATAAAAGAAAAAAGAGCATGAGAATCGATTATTCACAAAAGAGAAAAAGGAAACGTTCACAATGTTAACGTTGCAACTCAACAGAAAATTTATAAAAGCAAAGAGAATAAAAGAAAGAAAACTGTACATGCGACATAGCGCGAAGAAAAAATGTAATAGCAATTTAAAGCAAAAAAAAAGTTCCATAGTGAAAAAGAAAAGAGGAACAAAGGAAAAAAAAAAAAAGGATTCAATAAAAAAAACAGTTTACATGTTCCCATAAGTCGGCATAAAACCGGTATTGTTGCCGTTGCCCTGCGCGTACGAATACGGATTGGACCCAGACGTGTCCTGCTCCATCGGGTAACCGTAATTTCCCACCGTGGGACTAACACCACCCTGGCTATTGTGGCCCCCGTACCCACCGTAAACGTCATTGTAATTAAACATCGCTTGCTGCTGCTGCTGCTGCGGTTGCTGAGAAGCGTCAGCGTCATTAAAAGTCTGCGGCTCCGACGTGCGTTGACGCCCGGGCTGTCCATGCGAGGAACCGGGCAGCTCAGCGCGCGGGCTGGAGGACGGCGCAGCCGCGGCGTTCGCCGGTGCGTCGTTGACGCTCGCGTTCGCGGACGCGTTGCGTGAGCGCGACCTCGGCGCCCGTCGCCGCTGCGGCTCCTCCGTCGGCATCAGCGAGTTGGACGGCAGCGAGACGTGCGTGCCCGGTAGGGACCCGGCGGCGTCGCTTTCCGTGTTGGAGGGCAGGGAGCCGCGCTCGCTTTCGTGCAGGCTGTGGACGGAGCGGTAGTTGCGGGGGCTGCCTTCGCCGTTGCGGTACATGGACGGCGCTCGTGAACTCGTCTTGGTGTGGGGCGACGACGACATGCCGCTCGAAGCCGATCCATCCGGCCGCTGTTGCTGCTGTTGCTGTTGCTGCTGCTGTTGTTGCATTTGTGGGGTGTAGCCGTTGGGCATTGGTGGAGACACAGATGGGCGGCGTGGCGGGAGCTGGTCGGCTGACGCCTGCGCAGCTGGTGGCGGCTGTGCGGCGTAGTAGTTCATGGCACCGCCACTGTTGTGGTGCTGGTACGGATAGCCGCTATCGTTGCTGCCGTAGTAGTGGTAGTTTTGTTGGCCTCGGCTCCCGTTCGGGTTGTACAGTTGGCCCTGCGGCGACATCCCACCCGATGCGCCTAGCTGACGCTGCATGAGGTACGGATTCTGATACTGTGGTTGTGGGTGTTTGGACGGGGAAACCATGGTGGGCGGGTTGGAGAAGGACTGGTTCGGCGACAGCGACTTGGCGCTGGCCTGGCTGGCACGTCGCCGCATCGTGGACGGGTTGTTGCTGTTGTTGTTGTTATTGTTATTGTTGGTACCCGTCCCACCGTTGTTTGGGTTGCCGCGGAAGCTCGGCGCCGTTGCGGACGACTTTTTATAAAACGACGGGTCCATATCGTGCAGCGCGTTTTGCTGCCGCGACGATGGCGTGCGTTTTGCTCGCCGGTGCGTCTTGCGTGGGTTCTGCGCGTCGTTGTCGCTGTCCGCGCCGGACGCCGCGCGCTGCCTCGTGCTGCCGCGGCGGCTCATCTCTTCCCCCTCCACCTCGTACCCGCCTCCGCCTCTGTCTTTGCTGGCGTCATCGTCGTTATATTCATGCGTGTACTCGCACCAAATGCACACACCGATGAAGATCATGAGCAGCACGCAGAAGACGCCCATGACGGCGCAGAGCGGGATGACGAAGCCGTAAGCCTTGGTGAAGGTGGTGTTGCTGGGCACCTGGGTGCCCCCCAGCCCCATGGACATCGATGCGATGATGTCATGCGCGTAGGTGGGCAGCAGCGACTTGATAATGTTCTCAATGATTTGGTTCATTGTGAAAGAGCGAAAAAAAAAAGAAACAGAAGAAGAGTTTCAAAAAAGAAAAAAAGTGAATTGCAAATGTTAACTGTTTAAACTGCTATTTATAACTGTCCCTACTTTTTCTGCTGTGGAAAAAGCAAAGGTAGGTGAATAACAAAAGAACGAAGTGTAGGAGTATAAGAATAGGAAGTGGTAAATGCAGAAGAACAAAAACCAAAGCCAATATTCACCTGTGAGAAAGGGAAAGCCTAACTTTCATGTCTCTGTGAGAACAACCACGACGTAAGCAAAAGTATCAGAGCCCCATTCGTGGTGATAAGCAATTTTGCCAGCACGCTGTCCTGATCTCACATGCCGTCGTTCTCCAAAGAGCTTCTCAAATAAATCCAAGTTTATTGGTTGCGTTATTGTGAATGGATTGCTCATGTAGTACTAACAGAAAACTCGGTGTTTATTGCGTTTGGTTTGCATATAAAGTTTTTTTTTGGCGATGAAGGAAAAAAGAACGTATAATACAAATCTTTAATGGAAGAAATAAAAACGATTTTGCTCGTATGCACAGAGTGGAAAAAAAAAAAAAAGAAAGCGATTTCAGAAGCAGAGCCTCCAACGCATGGAAGAGGATAAAGATGACACAGAGACAACACCGACAAAAAAAAAAAACAAGTGGAGCACTCAATTCGAAAAGCGCTACAAAAAAAAAAGTAGACTCATTGTACACCAACTCATCAACATAACGCCAACAAAACATTGAACAACTTGAAGCACATCAAAGGCTCTATAATCACATATACACAGTGTTAAACACACGTGTCCTACTTGAGAAGAGAAAAGGAGGGAAAAGAGCATTGAAAAAGCGAACGGACGACAGTAGACGAAAATGAGGGAGAAGCACAGCCTATACCGCAGCGGATGCGTGATTTCAACACTCAACCAATTTTTTTGGACGAAGAAGCAGAAATAACACATGAATCAGTGGGGCAAAACTTATACAAATGCAACGGTCTTCCTAGTTTCAAAAAAAAAAAAAAAGAAGAGGAAGAGGAAGAGGAAAGCGTTGCACATGAAAAATGACAAAAGAGCTTGCACGACAACAGCTTGCACACGTTTTCTAAACCCACAATCAAATCAGAATCGTATTAAATAGTTTTTTTTTTTATATAAACAAAGGAGTATGGAATAAAATGGGAAGGCGTGCCTTAAATTGTGCTGCTTTGGACAGCACAAAAACACACAGTAAAATCAATAAATAGTAAAAGGAACAATGTTGCTGTTTTTCTTTTGCACATCAGATAAAAAAAGATTGTACAGCGCGGGCAGTAAAAAAAAAAAACAGTAGGGAGGCGTACATCGGCTAATACATACACATCTTGACCACGCCCCTACAAAAACCAAAAAGAAAAGTCAAAAAGAAAATACTATTCCTCTGAGCTCGAGCACTACAAGAGACGAAATTGAAGGTGATGATGGCGGTGGCCGTTTCTTTAATATTCTTCTTTTTTAAATAACCTTTTGTAAGATCAGGATTGTGGTTGCACAGCGTATCCTTGATACTGTGCCGGCATTTCCGCTGGTTGCATCGGCGGCTCTTGATCCTCATGGGCACCGTTGAATTCGTCTTCTTCCTGCGTGAACGGGTGGCCCGGCGGCATGGACGGCTCCACCGCCGCAGCATTAGCGCTTTGCATCGTTAACTCCTCATCACTCTCCTCCCTGTCGCTATCACTCGAGCTGCTGCTGCTGCTGCTGTGGCTGTTGCTGTAGGAGTAGGAGTCGTAGCCGGAGGTGTCGCAATCGCTGCGGTGACTGGCGTGCGAGCGGGTGCGGCGCTCGCTGCCCTGCGCATCCTCCCGTTCCTGGTTCCCGTCATCTTCCACCACGACCCCGTCGCTCGCACCCTTCATCCCACGCCGCTTCCCCTTCTTCGCTCGCTTGCGGTGCTGGACGCGGCGCTCCCACCAAATGCACAGCGCGACGAGCGCCACCAGCAACAGGCACACCACCGCCATCACGACAATAAGCGCAATCGCCCACCCCGACGATTTCTCCCAGCTTGTCTCAACGGGCATCTGCGACCCACCGAGTTGATAGGACATGGAGTTGATCATGGTTTTGGCGGCGATGGGCACACCCGTGCGGATCAGCGTGTCGAGCAGCCCCTGGACAATCGGGTTCAGTCCGTCCGTCCAGCCAGGTTTGAAGATGCCGCTAATGAAACTCCCCAAATCGAAGTTGTACTTGCTGAGAGGGTTCACCATTCGCACGTTGGACGTGCGCGCGGTCGTCCGCTCCGGCAGATTGCGCTCCAGCGGCGCCATTTTTTTTGTTTTGTTTTGTTTTGCGTGTTGTTTGTTTACTGGAACTGTGAAACGAGAAGAGGTTAGGTAAAGTTTTGGAGAGAGACCGCGTACGCTCCGTACGAAAGGTAATTGAAAAAAAAAAAGAAAATGAGAAGAGAAATATGCAAGACAAATCTGGAAAGGTAAAAAACGAGCTTCAAACTAAGAAAAAGAAGTATGCACAACTTAAGAAAGTGTTAAGGTAGTCGATGCGGAACTTGTGTATCCGTCAGCGAGGAAGAAGAAAAACTTACAAAAGACAAAAAAGAGAAAGAAAAACCGAGTGGCTACCCTACCTAAGAGCTGATCGCTCGTTAAAAACGGCTTATGAGTAAGCATGTATGCACAAGTCAAAAAAGGCAACAAAAAAGATGTTTAACGGAGAAGAAGAGGGTGAAAGTGGTGGACGAAAGTATGCATAAGGAGACGAAGGAGGATGCAGAAAAACGTGTGAAAACACCTTTTTTGAATGTCCTGAGCTCCCTAGCTAGATTAGACACTATTTGTAATGAGAGCAGCTTCTAATAGATGCTTTTCAATTGAGATATCTGTCCTGTATTGACGCCAAATCGGTCGGCTACTCAACTCCTTTATGTTTCATAGTCATGTTGATTGTTTTAAGTTCCAGACAGAAAGGTGAAAAAAAATAATATAAATACAAATAGGAAAGATGATTCCTTTTTTTTTCCAAAAATAGGTACAAATCAAGGAGGTGCAATGATGCTGACGTGCGATGGGTACAGTGCACGTAGATCACCTAGGCACCAAAGTTGACAGAGGTGATGAAAAGAAACAAGAAAGGTTAAATGAGAAACAAAATGTACACGGGGGAGTCGCAATTCACAGAAGCGAAGGAAAAGTTTACAAGAAAAACGAAAAAACAAAATGTAAAGGGGTGAATCTACAAAGAAAAAAAAAGTTGTAAAGAAAGTGCCTCTTCTGTACTAAAGTAAATAGGCAATATAAAAGAACACAAGCACACAAGCAAATGTATATCTAGGCCTCTTTATTCAATTGTTTAGTGCAACGCAGGCACCGGCTTACTCTTTTCCTTGAACCACAGCACGTTCGGCGCGACTCGACTGCCCAGCCGCTGCCACCGCGTCTGCCACACCCATCGCTCACGATACACCGGGAACAAGCGCAGCGGCGCACGCAACGCGAGAGCTGAATGCTGCCGCTGCTGCTGCTGCTCTTCGGCTGCTACTACCGACTTCACGTCTGCGCATGGTCGCGCATTTTCTGCCATGCAAGTAGTAGCAGTAGTAGCAGTAGTAGTAGTAGTAGTAGTAGAGGCGTTGATCAGCAGCTCAGGGTGCCGCACCCTTGCCCAGCGAGTCCGCACCTCCACCATTGACTGCTCCAGCAGCGACTCCATCTTTTCGGTTGACACCATAAAAGGCTGCAGCGCCGTCACAAGAGCCTCCTCACCCACCGCACCAGAAAGATCCGCGGAGGCGGCGGCGGTGGTGGTGCGCGGGTGCACACGAGGACGACCACGTCTGCGCTTCGTGGTGGTGTTGTTTGTTGCGAGAAGAGGAGCAGACGTCAACGTAGCCGAGCCCGCTTTTGTGTAGTCGCTCAATGCCCGCGTGAGGCAGTGCATCTCTGGTGTGTCGGGGGTGTTCGGCAGCACAAGGTGCAGATGGTGATTCGTATGTGCATCCCACAAGGAGAGGAAGAAGGCATCTGGTGTGAGAGCCGACACTTCGTCCTTGTCGGCTTTCCGTGTTCGTGCGGCAGAACGTATCATTGCGGGTGCTGTTCTTGTTCGTCGCCGGTGCTGCGTCGGTGCTGCAGTTGTCGTGAGCAGGCAACGTGACTTCGCGGATGCCTGATGCGTTGCCTTGCGCCGCGGCCGGCCGCACCGCTGCGGCGCCACCGTGCAGACACCCGTCGACGTCGTCACGTCAGTTCTGTGTCCCGTCGCTTGTGTGGTGGTGGTGCCTGCTGGGTTGCGTGTGGAGTAGTAGACGGGACCCACATTGACACACAGGTGCCGACCACCATCACCACCACCGCCTGCAGCACCAGCGGCAGCGGCAACGGCCGTAGCCTCACCTTTCGCACTGCGCATGGTCTTATCCCTTCCAGCAACGCGACGCGAATCAACAGTGGAAGTATAGGGCGTTTGCTCTCGCAAGAGTCGCAGCAGCAACAGGCCGTCCTTGCGCACCCCAGCAGCCACACCTCCGGTGCTTTCCCTTTCCGCAAACGTGTACGGGATGCGCACGTAGGCGCGGGTCGCCGACTCCAGCCAGCGCCACGCTCCCCGGTTCAGTGCGCGGTGCTGCAGGTGAATGTTCGACAGCAGCGATGCCTCCAGCGCGCTCTGCGGCGTGGCAGCGACGGAGGCGTGCGGGGCGAGGTGGCCGCGGTCGTAGCCTCGCCGCTTCACCTCCGCCGGTACACGACGCGCGGACTTCTCCAGCGAGCGATCGGTGTACATCACAAGACACCGCCGCTGCCGACGCGCACGCTCGGCGGACGCGCGGGTGAGGTGGTAGCCGCACCACACGGAGAGGCGGGTGATCGGGTCGTATAAGAGAGTGAAGCTGTGCCGCGGCAGCACGCGCAGTGGGGCGGAGAGCAGCGAGTTGTCTTTAGTGGCGTCGAAGACGTCCACAGCGTGCGAGGGAAGCCCCTCCCATTGATACGGCCGTGGTGTCAAGGCGGCGCGCAGGCTCAAGCTGCCCTCTGTGTTCACCAATGTGGATGCCTTCTGTAACGGTAGACCGTTCTCGAGAGGGCCATGGGTGTGCGAGCCGTGCAGCTGCGCTAACATGCGCGTGCCCCATCGCACCTCATCGCGACGAACAACCTTTGCCTCCTCCATCTTCAGACTAGCCGTGTCCCCCTCTCCACCACGGCTACCACTTCGCTTAGCAAGAAACCAAAGAAAGGCAAACACGGAGGTGGAGGTTGGTTGCTGTACGGAGTAGAGTCGAAGCAGCGCCGGAGACCACAAGACGCGCGCCGCCCGCGGCAGTCCGATAAAAGCGGCTGCCCAGTCACGCAGCAGCAGGGAGGTGGGCAATTGAGAGGGAGATGGGAGCAGCCACAGCGGGTGGCGACGACGCATCTCCTGCTTGAGGAACGTGCGGCGTTGGGCGTCATTGCGCCAGGCTCGCCCATGCCAGCCTACCACGACCCCAAGCGCGCTCGCTAACACAACAGCGGAGAGGACGGACATCGAGGAACGGTCGTGCTGGGAAGACGCGCGGGAAGACGCGCTGTGGTCACCGAACCATGCGGAGACGTAGGCAGAGGGAACAGCTATGGCAGACATGGCAGCAGACGGCAGCCCGTTCATGAAGGCGTCCCGGCGTGTTGCGGGTACGCTGTCCAAGCTGCTGTCCGCATCACCATTTGTACGCATGAGAAAACAATGAGAAAAATACTTTTCAAATGTAAAAGGAAGAACAACAGAAAGATGATGTGTGTTTTTTGATGGCGTCTGCTTGCGTGAGGGAAGAGAAGCAAGCTGAAGGAAATGTACGAAGATGAGGGTGAGGAAGCACGAACGCAAGTAAAGCAAAAAGGAGATCATTCCATCTCTTTTGTTGTTCAGGTAAAAGAAGATCGCATTGATGGTTGAGGAACTGAAAAGAGTTTTTTTTTTAATAACAAAAGCTGACTTTCTGTTCTCCCTTCCTCTGCCAACACTTTCAAAGAAATTTTTTCTTTTCACAAGCTGATGGCTAAAATCCAGAGAACGTCACTGGCGTGTCTTTGTCGCTAAGAAAAAAACAGCAATTTCTTTTTTTGTACGGTCACAATGACACTCAAGGTAGCAAAAGAAAAGAACATCATCAAAAAGCATTCAGCACAAGGAGAAAAAAAAAGGAGAAAATAGGAGTGGTATAACAAAAAAAAAAGGAAAAGGATAATGTACACAAATAAAACGATGTCTTTGAAAGGTAATGAACGAGAGAAAATAATAAAGCAGACCTCGCATAGAGGTTTTCGAAAAAAAAAAAACTTTGAACATAAAAGCTCTTTGGAGACAAAGGCCGAGCTTTAGAGCGAGAGAAAGAAAATGGACAACTTGAAAAGAACGCCAAAACGACAAAAAAGGTTGCACCCAGCGTTTGATCTGGTGACCGTGCAACAACATAGAAATTGTTAAGAAGACAATTTGCTTTAAAAAAAAAAAGAGATTCGTACTTTTTTTGCACCACATTTACGATTCTCAAACAAAGGGTTTCTGTATACATAAACGCGTCTCGCTCAAACCGACAACGAGAGAAAACTGAAAGATAAACACAAAGGGAGTGAACACGAAAAGTGTTGTTCCCTTCAAAAAAAAAAAAAAACATTAACATAAAACAAAGAAGGCAAATTAACGCAGCAGAGACGATGGGCAAACACGCAGATGCGCGCGCATTCGTCACTTCTTTGGACGGCGGCCCTTTGCCCGCACCTGAAGCCCGCCCAGCAAACTCTTCGACGAGCGCCGCGGGCCGCCTTCAGGGGCCGACCGCGAGCCGGCGCGTGAGCTGTGGTTCGACTGCGGCCGCTGCCGGTCTTCGCTCTTCTCCGTGTCGTCGTCGCTGCTGCTCGTCGTGGTGGTGGTGCTGCTCGTGCTGCTGTTGCTGCGGATCTGGTGCCGACTCGTCGTGCGCCGGATGCTCATCGTGCGCTTGGCGCCTCCCTGCGCACCACGCGGCGAATCCTCGTCGCTGTTACCGGGATGGTTGCTGTTGTGGTCGTTGTCTGTCTCGTCACTGCCAGAGCGGCGGCGGGAGCTGGCGACGGAGCCTTTGCGCGACAGTGTGCCGTGGAAGCTGGCCGTGACGAGACGCAGCATGCCGTCGACACGCTTGTTGCGCTCCTCTCGACGGTGTCGGTGTTCAATACGACGACACCACCGAATCGCGGAGAGGGTGATGGCGATCAACGCGAGCACGATGACGAGGGCCACCACGAAGAAGACGTACCAGTTCGCTTTCACCCAGTCCTTGGTGGTGGGCATGTTCTTTCTCCACACGCCCTGGTCTACCGCGGGCTCGAGGCAGAGACTGCCAAGCGAGATGGTCATCACGCTTTCATAGCAGTCCACCATCGACGTCATGGTGAGGTCGAGACTGATATGAGGTAAAGGTACTGTTTATAAAAAACTATAAGAGTCGAAAATAAACAAGCGAGGTACGCGTCTGTGTGTGTGTATGTGCGTGCAAAAGGTTCCCTTCTTTTTTCTACCAAGAGACACTTGTGTTCTTGTAGCTCTCTGTTTGATGTGCGCACAACGAGGTGCAAGGCAAGCAACAGAGAGAGAGAGAGAGAGAGAGAGTGGCAGGGAGCACAACCATAAGGATCGGGCAGGCGCAGAAAAGGAAAAAGAGGAGAGAAAAAGAAGATGATAGCTGTGAAGGTGACAAAGACGCATCACAATGAACCGCACCTAATATGCAAATTGCCTTCAGATTTGCAAGCACCGGTGCGCGTCTTTTTGCGATTTTCAATTGCGCAGGCAGGCGGCGTGCAAAAATAGCAAAATAAACAATTCCTCTTGCGCAATTAGGAAGCACACGTCACAGCATTTAGACGCTCGCAACACCCGATTAATAACCCATACAGGCAATGAAAAAAGGTTTAAAAAATATTGTTTAAAAACGATCGACTTCCTTGTCTTCTTATTTCGAGTACTTTAGTGATAAATAGCGAACCTACGGAAACAGCGTATTACTTTAATTAATCGAGACAGAAGAAAAAAAAAAATCACAGTACCCGTTAGGGCCTGAGGCGAGCACTTTAAAAAACATCGACAACAAACAAAACCGAAAGTAGAAATCACATGATACCTCTCATTCCAGCATGCGTGAAACTCTTCATTTCCCTTTGTCGCTGTCCTCTTCTACAACGTGTCGTTACGGCGCAGACGGGGCTGAAGACGCAGCAGCAGCAGCAGCAGCAGCACCCACGGCACTCTGCATCGCCTCGATCGCCTGTTGCTTCCCCCGCTCAATGGATGCAGCCAGGTCGTCCATTCCTTGCCCTGTGGCAGCGGACACGGCGGCGTACGGCAGGTCCTCGTAAAACTCGTGCAGAAACAGCGACATGGACTGCGCAAGGGCGCCAGCGTAGCTGTTGCCCTGACCCGGCAGCATCACATCATGCGCCGCCACCGCCGCCGCTAGCCGCGTGCCCTCCCCTCGCACGTCACTACCATCATCGTCCTCGTACTGCCTCTCTTCATTCTCATCCTCATCATCATCATCATCGTTTCCAGCTGCTTTGCGGGTGCGCGTTGCCTTCGCCGCGTACGTTTGCGGGTTGGCCACCGCGTCGTCCAAGGCGTCGTTGTCTCGCATCCACGCAATCACCGTGTCGGCCGACACGACATCTGTTTTGTTGAAGACCACCACCAGCGGCACTTGCTGCTTCAGCATGATGCCGCTCGAGTACAGCATCGTCGACACAAAGGTGTGGGGGCTGCTGACACAGCGAACGGTGTCGGCGACAAAGAGCAGCGTGGTGGGCAGCACCGCGGCGAAGGATTCGGCGATGAGCTGACCCGACGCCGACCACGTGAAGACTTCGATCTGCCCTGGTGTGTCCACCACGATCCAATCAAGCGAGTCTTTTCGCCGCTCCAGCAGAGAGACGACTTGGTGAATCTTTGTGGCAAAGAGATTCAGCGAGGTCATGATCGCCCCGTTCGGACCAAGTCGGTAGTTCTGCATCACCTCACTGTACTTGACGCTGTCGCGGATGTCGATGTTCACGTTGTACGGCGTCTGCGTTACGGCGGGGTCGAGGTTGACGAAGTAGGAGCGGATACCGTTGGCGTGGGCGTAGTGCTGCATGCGGTGCACGAGGGTCGTCTTGCCGGTGCCCGCCATGCCTACCACCAGAATCACCACCGGTGTGGAGGTGGACGCGGCAGGCGACGGAGCCGCAGCCGATGCGCTGACCTCAGCCATTGTAACGACACACAGCGAACTTCCTATAAAAAAAAGGGTAAGTCTTTTCTTTATTTTTTTTTAACTGGAGAAGCAGGCACAAAAGAGAAAAAATCTTTGCTGTAAGGAGCTGCTGTGGTAAAGACAGGGAACCAATTGTTGTGCGTCACAAACTACAAGGTGGAAAAAAAAAGGAACAAGAAGGGATGAGAGGGAGAGAAAGAAGAAAAGCAAACAATTACAAGAAAATCAAAGTTGTGTCTGCCAAGCACAAGAAAAACCGATCGGGGCTCGCGAGCACAGAAAATACTGCGCAATTTATCCAGCATTTTCACTTTGGACTTGATTCACCTCATCAGCGACAACGATCCGTCCATCTTCACGTAATGGGGAGAAAGAACTGCCGTAGTTTTTCTTTTAAGAAGCCTTGGTTTCTTTCTTCATTTTTTTTTAAATGTGAATTATTCTCTATGGTGAGTGAAAAAAAAGTGGCGCGAGTACGCGTTTAAAAACAGTAACGGAGAACAAAGCAGCCATCTTCAACCGTCGCGCGTGTGTCGCCAAGCCAGTTTTGACAAAAACTTAAAAGCAACACATCGAGCCGCGCTCAGTGACCACGTGCATCTTTCATTTTCATCCTCTCTCTCTTTCTCTCTAAGTGTTCATACTCATCAGAGCGTACGTGCCCTACGTCGCGTGGGAAAGAAGGCTGTTGAGGTGCGCCACGCACACCGCGTACTCTCGCTCCGTCACGCCGCCGCGTTGAAGCATCCGCCACCGCTGCTGGGCTACTCGACTCGCCACGCACAGCAGATCCCCTTTCATGGGGAGCTGCACGCTACGCAGCGGCACCGCAATCGCTGCGGCGAGCTGCACGGCGGCGGTAAAGAGACGCAAATGATCCATACGCCCACCACTCATCGGCTTCGACGTTGGTGCAGCAGCCGACGTGACGCCGGAGGCAAACCAATTCGCTTCTGACTCTGCTTTTGCGCTCGAGGTAGTCGCGGCGTGCGGCGTGCGTTGGGCGTTGTCGCTATTCCAGTGCAGCGGCAGCTCACAACACAGTCGGCACACCGCGTAGAGCAGCTGGTAGTGCAGCTGACGCTGTGCGGCCTGGTCCCGCAGTGGCGTTTGCGCTGGCGGCGGAGGCGGGGACGAGGACGAGGAAAGGGCACGACTGCTTTTCCATTGCGCCGATGAACCCTGCGCACGAGCAGCGTCTCCGTCTGTTGTGTCAGCCGTCGTGTTCGACGCGTTTGCGTTACGGCGCAGCGGTGACGAGGCAGTGGCAGTGGTGGCGGACTGCGGCGTGGATGGCGTGCGCACTGCGTTTTCACGCAGCAGTGGTTGAAGGGCCACAGGCGGGTCCGCGTAGAGCGACGTGAGCAGGCGAAGAAGCTCCGCGCACGTCGTACCCGCCCTCACATACCGGCCTTGTTGCTGCACATCAGTGAAACGTTCGCTGTTGCTCTCCGCAGAGGAATGCATCTTTAACGCGCTCGCCTTCACGTGTGCCGATGCATGCAAAGCGCCGTGGTCGCGGCAGCAGCGCAGCAGCTCCTGCACGGTCACAATAAACACATCAACAAGGGCGTCGAAGAGCCGGCGCATGCCGTCATGGCACGCAACGCGGAGCGTCTCGTGCACGAGGCGCAGCTGCTGCCGGTACTGCGGGAGCCTACGCTGCAGTCGGTGCTGCCGCGCCGTGGACCGACTGCGGCTCCGTTCCCGTTCAGCAAAAAGACCCTCGTCGTGGTGCAGGGCGCGATCTGCCGCCCGCCCCAGCTCACTGCCGCTCTCCCTCCTCTCTAGATCCGCCGCCCGCCCACCACGCCCATCTCCGTCCCCGTCGTCCTTCTCACCTTCCCCCTTTTCTTCCTTCCCTTCCTTGTCGTTGACCTGGGGTGGTTGGAGGAGCATCTCGAAGAGCGGGTGCCGCAGCCACCACTCGACGTAGCCCAGCGAGAGCAGCGCGGACGGCCACCGCGCCAGCAGCACCTCCGACCAGTGCCGCGTCACCGCCAGAAAGGCGTCGCGCACCCCAGGCGGCGGACACGAGGAGGGAAACACTGCGGCTGCTGCGATCGCAGGAGAAGAAGGTAAGCCGCGCTCCTTGGAGGACGCTGCGGTAGGGGCAAAGGCTTTTGCTACCTCGAGCTCGAGCTGCTCCACCAGATCAAAGAGGCACAGGAGGGCGTCGTACAGAGTGGGTGACGGGGCCAAGACGGAGGTGGTGGTGGCCACATCCGACACGAGCCCGGCGTCGTGTGCGTTGCCCAGCAGCGCAGAGGTGGCACGGAGGTTTGCGTGAACACCTTTGCTCGCACGTCCCTCACTCCGCGCCACCGTGGGAGCTGCCGTGCGGGACGGCAGCCGCGCCTCTGCCGCCTCGCTGCTCAGTGAGGACGTCATTGTCGTCATCATCGCTATGGCGTCTGCATCGCGCTCCACCTGCGCGGCCAGATGGTGCGACAATACGTGGGACGTCAGCACGGTGAGCCACGGCGGCTCCTCGCCGGTGGGGCCGCCGCCCATCGAAGCCACGCAAGCGGCGCTGTTTTTCTCTTTGGTGGTTGCGCGGAGCGTCGACAGCGGATGCGCTTGCGGTCTCTCCGTAAAGGCAGACAACAGCGCGTGGAAAGGCGTAGCTGGCGCCGTCAGTGCCGCTGCGGCAACGCTCCTCAGCGCTCCCGTCGTCGTCGTCGTCGTCGCCACACTCAGGGTAGTGGACGAGTCTTTCCTCATCAGCGCAGGGTCCGCCGCAGCAGAAGCAGCGGTGGCTGACGTCTGCGGGAACGGTGTTGTGACCGACGGCGACAGCACGCCTGCAGGGAGGAATACTTGTGTACTGCTACCACCGCGGCTCCGCTTGGTACCCAGGAAGAGCGGCACGACATCCGAAAACGCGGTGTCGTCGGCCTTCTCCCCCCTCCCTTCCGTGTCCTCGATCTGCAGTCCAGACAAGGCTGTGCGGCGGATGCGGCTGCCGGTGCCGCTGCTGCTGCTGCTGTTACTGCCCATCAACGTGTACGCCGTTGCCGATACGTCGTCTGCACTGGCACCACGTGGGACTGAAGAAAGCGGTCGATAGCCACGCGCCACCAGCACGCGTGCCGCAGCCACCTCCGCATTGACAGTGGTGGAAAGGCCACTCCTACTACTCTTACCGCTACTGTCGCAAGCCAGCGAGCAGCTCGCGGCGCCGCTCTCGAAGAGTTGCGCAGCGCGGCGCGCGCGTTCTTCCAATGCGGAGAAGCAGCAGCACGAGGTAGTGGAAGAGGGAGAGGAGGAGGAGGAAAAGGGAAGTGGCCGGGATGCGTTGGTACCCACGTGCCCCTGCGAGGTGCGCACTCGCTCTCCGTTGTTCACGCCATTCACCGCCTCGTCAGCCCGCGACGCCGACGTCCATGTTGCCGCGGCAGCGGAGGACGGTGCGTGCGTGTGTGCCCGCGCCTGTCCACCGTGGTGGTGCAGCACCGCGGCTGCGGTGGAGGCACTCCCGTAGTAGTGAGCAGGGATGCGGTAGAGGGGCTGCACCGACACGGAGGTGGTGAGCGGGCTGCCGGCGCCGCTTGCCGGCGATCCCGGGCTCATGGGCGTGTCTGACGTGAAGGACGTCACTTTGCGTGTGGACAGGGCCGACTTGGACAGTGCAGTGGGCGCCACCGCACGCAACGAGCTCATCTCTGCATGGATGGCACTTCCATTGGACAATTTGGTCGTCGTCGTCGTGGTTGTGCTGCGACTGGCATCGCCACTGCCGCTGTGAGGATGATGACTGTTGCTGTAGCTGTTGTTGCTGCTGCTGCTACTGCCGTTACTTCGCATCGCACTTGTGCTATGGCAAGCGCCACTTTTACTCGAGGCGAAGATCGTGTTCGTGTCGTTGGCTCGGTTCAAGCTGCTCTCCAAGTCCTCGGTAAATCGCACAGTGCCTTTCACCGCACGCTCCGTTGTCATGCTGATCGAAAGAGTGAAGAAAAAAAAAAGCAACGGCTAGAAAAGGCACGTGTGCGGGTGCGCTTGCGTATTTTTTCTCTCTAATCAATCCTCAAATAGAATACAAGGCCTTTTTTATATATATATAGCAAGAAAACGTTGTGGGTTGCTCTCAAGATCTGCAAATCAATTCAGACATAGCCTACGCCGACGATCTCACTCGCGCTAGCAAGTGCTCACAAAAAGCCTCAATTTTGACAACTAAGCACGACTCTTTTACGAGGGGATTTGTCACGCAATCTTGATTGTTTCCTCTATGAACGGCTGCGATAAGGTACGATGGTGTGAAACTCTAAAACTGTCTACAATGCTTATGTTGATCTCTTTTAAAACCAGGAAACCCTTTGTGTTCTCGGCAATTGGTGGAACTTAGCACCGGTAAATCTGACGGGTTCAGAAAAAGAGTAAAAGCAAAGCGTAGAACGTGGAAAAAAATGTGGTGGTTCATTGAAGATGGATACAGCCTTATAGAGTGGTTTTTTTTTGTTTTTGTGTAGTGTGTGTCGTACACTAACGTACACAAATCGTGCCTGTGCAACGATAAAATACGTGAAACGTGCAAAAGGGTGAAAGCAAATTACTAAAACAAAAAAAAAACAAGAAATTGCACGCGCGTAAGCGCAGCAGCATCTATAAGGCGCTTGAATGCTTACCGTTTCGTACCATTCGCAACGACAAACGTTAGAATAGCTTTTCTTTCCACTTTTCTTTTTAAGATGAGTGATTGTTGTTGTAGCGTTGACATTTTTACAACAGTTTTTAAGTGGCAAATGATTATTTCTTTCCCAACACTTTACTAAAAGTGGATTAAATAGGAAGCAGCAAACGCTTGCACCACTCCCACACACAACTTCTCGCGCAACACCCATCCACACAAGGAAAAAACTGAGCTCATCGTAAGTTAAAATACGCAGCAGTAGCAGAAGAGAAAATACAAAACCAACGCGTGCTTTGGAAAAAGTGTTGCCTGACTCATCGCTTTCTCAGTAGCGACTCAAAAAAACTCTTTCGATCGCGACCCGAACACGAGATCGTCGCCTACCAGCCCTGCGGAAACATCGCCTTGAAGCGACGCACGAAGAATTTCTGACGCGGCCCGCCAACGTCGGAGCCGTACTGCCCACGCGCGCGCCACACATCGCGCGAGTTCGTCAACGGCTTCTCGCCAATCTTGCTGTGGTAGTCCGGGTGCACGTTGTAGTACGTGGACTTGAACTCCGTCACCTCCTCCGTTTTGCGCCGCACGTCGCTCACCTGGTTGAAGCGCTGCATCTGCTCCGCCCGCTTGCGATCGCGCTCCTCAGAGAAGTACAGCATCTCCGTCGTCACCTCGTCACGCGAGTGGAACCAGTGCATGTTCTCGGCGTAGGTGGAGATGGACTTGGCGCGCTCCCACCCCAGCACGAGGCGGTAGTCGATATCCTTTTCACTCAGCGCGTCGTTGTTGGGGTCACGGAAGGTGCTCATGACTTCTTCCGTCACGACATCGCGACGTGACCGCATGGGGAAGCGGAAAGCCCCTTTCAGCAGCGTGCGGTAAAGACGAATCTTTTCTTGGTGCTTGTAGCTGCTAGACGCGGCGGCACCCGCCTTCCACAAGCACGTGGTACGCTGCATGGCTATCTTGCACTCCTCGTGATCTACTCGTGTGCTACCTTTCTTTCACCTCTTTTAGAGCTATCTATGAATAGACACTAAATCAGAAAGAATAAAAAAACAACAACTATTGTATGAGAAAGATAAAACAAATAGGTTTTTTTTTTGCGCTCCGCAATCACGACGCAAATTGACAAAGTACGCTGCTCTTGCTCTGTGATGATGCTGCAGAGATAGGTCAGCTTTAAAAATGCTAGTTAGTGTTGTATTAGCAAAGTGTGATATTGCAATAAAGTGCTGGCATCAGTTGCTGTGAAAGGCGATACGCACCAAGTAGAAAATACGTGATTAAAAAAAAAAAAGTTGCAGTAAAAACATAATAATCAGAAGACACGACAAGAAAACCAAAGCACACAAGCCAAACAAGAAAAAAAGGTAGAGAAGAAGACAAAGAAGAAAATGTAAATTGAAAGTAATCTCTCGAATGTTGCGCTTGATCTCTAAGAAGCTGGCAGCACCTTTAACGCCTAGCAGTACGCTGAGGTGTAACGGCAACTCAGAGTTTTTTTTTCTTCAGCAGCGCTTTTCAAAGTTTACCAACGCAAATAATTGCTAAATTGCGCTAAAGCGGTTGTGTTGATGACCTTGAAGCAATTGGATACATCGGCAGAAAAACGCAGAAGACTTTTATAAATTCAAAACAGCTTTTTTTTTGCTTTTGCTTCCTGTGAGCGTTACCAGACCGATGGCTTTTTTAATTATGCTGCGCTGCGAACAGTTGCGGCAGAACCTTCAGTTGCTGTGTCCCTTGCTCTTCCGTTCCGAGGAAGACAAATGAAACAAAAACAGTACTCAGGCAATGCCAGCTCATAGACGGACCGCAAAGCCTCGGCAATCGATTTGCTTTCTTTGTTGTTGTTGTTATTGATCCAATTTTGTATACGATTAATCATTTTTTCACGAGTTTTTTTCACTTTGCGTTATCTACACATGTAAGCAAAAAACAAAATAGGGAACCATAACAAGCTAAAAAACATAACTGGCAAAAAAAAAAATCAGTAGAAGAAAAGAAGTCTCCGTTTCATCGCACATCAAAATGTGACTGCGTGGTGTGCGTGCTCCACACTTTTCCCTCCCTAAATAATTTCAGCTTCCATGGCCTTCAATGCTGAAGAACAGAGAGAAAGTGAGAGCGGGAAAGATTGAAAACGAGTAGCACGCCGAAAAGGGGAAATGGTGCAAGCAGGACGCGGGAGAAGCTTCTCTAAAGCAAGCAAATAGAACAAAGAGGAAGAAAACCAAAAATTGAGACGAAAGGGAAAAAAGGCAAAGGCGTGGGACCACAAGAGTGTATTTGAAGAGAAAAAAAAGGCCACTAGTCTTTTACTTTAAACAAATCAAAGCAGCGCCACTAAGGCTTAAAAGTGAAGCAAAGAAAGTGTAAAAAAAAAGTGAAGATGGCAGAAACAAGAGAAAAAACGTTGTCTCAACTCTTAATTGTTTGCTTCACGCCTTTGACTACTTACTTAATGGCGCTGTATGGCACACGAACACTCACGCCTATGCACGTCAGTCCTTTATTTCCAATTCAGCTCTGGAAAGCTAAACCGCCACAAATGAATTCATTGGACATAATTGTTTCTGTTCCGGCGTGTGCTTGTCTGAAAGTACGGCAAAAATGAAATAAAAAAAAATGTTTTTCTCCACGTCCTCCCAACAATCGGAGAAGAAACGTTCGTGGTGCCGCACATTCCACACATCGACAAAACACCTAGAACAGAGGGAAAAAAGGGGGAAAAAGAGAAGCATTACATAGCTACCGCTTCGGAAGAGCAAGAAACAAGAGAGAAAAAGGCGTAAGGAAAAAAACAAAAGCACGAAAACTAGCAGCAGTGCCGGCGACGCTGAGGAGGCAGAGCACGCCATACATCAGAAAAGAAAACAGAAAAAAAAAAGGATTGACGCTTGACGCAACGACCACGTAGCTGTTGTGCAGGCCCCATAAAACATATCCACACTTGCTGAATTTGTCTTTCACACCGCCTCTGATTTGCTTTTGACCACCACAAGTGTTAGTTTGTTATTTCACATGTCTTACAAATTCTAGAAAACAAAAAAGAAAATAAAGCTTATATAATGACTTAGATGGAAAAAAAAAACAGTACATGTGCGGTAAGCACGTAACTGAGATGAAAAAAAAGGAGCAATAAAGCTATTAATCTTCTCTGCGCTTGAAAGGCAGCGACGGAAGATTTTGTTATTTTTCCTGCCTCCGTCTACTCAGCTCCTCCAAACTGTCACTAACGACGAAAGAGCCGAGGCCGCGCAGAAAGAAGAATATAGAAGAAAAAAAAGTGGTAGAGGGTAGTTTTGTCAGCGAAAAGGGGAGCACAGGAAGATGGACAAACACACGGAGTGAAAGGTGGAAACTACAGCAGCATAGAACGAGGCATTAATCAGTGGGGTGGATGCAAAAACGCTAGTGGCAGCGTTCTCACAAGCTAAAGAAAAAAAAAGGAAAAAAAACGCGCCATTTAAAAAGATCAAAGCAAAACAACAACAAAAAGAAAAGAAGGAGAAGAAAACAATGGAAAAGACACAGTAGCAATTGTGAATGGAAAAGGGTGAGAATAGTTCCATAAAGAGAAGGGGTGTGCTAAAACATACATCGAATAAGGTAAAGCAAAAAAAAAAGGTGAGAAGGGAATGGAATCTGGGTGAGGCCGTGTACAATGGAGGAAAAGGTAAGTATTTTCTTTTGCTTTACAGTGCTGAGGCATGTGTACGAGGCAGCGCATAATGCACTGAAAGAGAAAGAATCATGGACACCAGAAGACAAAATGAAAAAAGAAAAAGGGGCCAGTACGCGTCTCCTGACTCTGGCAAAACTCGCCTCTGTGCACAACTTTGAACAAAACACACGTCTCCTCACACGTAAACGCACACACGCAGACACACACACTCTTCAAAGCAAACAAAGAAGATACAAAAAAACAATAGGAGTAAAAGCTTGCAGTGTTCGCAAAATCTAGAAATAATACTGATGTTCCAATAGTAATAATAGTAAAAACTAAAATGTCACTTTTTTTTTCTCGTTGTGCAAAGCACGGGTGCGGTTACTTCGGTGAAGGCTTACATCCAGTTGTTCTGCCCCTGGTTGCCGCCGTTGCCCATGTAGTTCCCCTCACTCGCGTAGCCGCCTTGCTGTGGGTGCTGGTTGTTGTCCATGTACGTGTTGCCTCCATTGTAGCCGTTGTCCGACGCGTACTGCTGCTGCTGCTGCATGTTGTAGCTGCTACCGTTCTGACGACCCAAATGGCGGTTGCTGTTCGCGGCGCTGGACACAGCACGCTGCTGCGGCGGCTGCTCCTGGCGGTAGCCGTCATCACTGCTGCGACGGCGGCCCTGGAAGCTGCCGCGGCTGCTGCCCTCCGACGACGCGCTGCCACGCCGCGAGCCACGATTGTTGTTGTTGTTGCGGTTGCCGTTGTCGTAGTCATCCTCGTCCTCGTAGTTGTTGCCGCGGAAGGAGCGGGTGGACACGAAGGACTTGGTGCGCTTCGTCTCCTGCGTCTCGTTCTGCGCCCACTCCGGCGCATCCTCCGGCGGCTCGTCCATGTCCTCGTCGTCCTGGCACGCCGCGATCACGATGAAGGCGATCAGCGTCAGCACGAAGAGAATCACAAAGAAGATGACCCACCAGTTCTGCTGCAGACCGCTCGACGTGTTCGCGAGCTCGTACATGGTCCGGCTTGGCGCCTGCGCCTGGCACACGGCCCAGAAGTACTGCTTGCTGGCTTCCATGTCCGTGGCGCTCCACTTGCTGTTACCCACGTACCGGTTGTACGTGTAGCCGGCGTAGCTGTAGCCGCCAGCATCCAAGTTGTCCGACCAGCTCGACGTGTCCTTCGCGCCGACCGCAATCAGGCTCTGACCAAAGAGCATGCCAGGGCGACGATCCCTCGCGGCGCCGGCAGTCGGGTCCTGCGTGAAGTACGTCGGGAACCCGCTCACCTGGCCATACACCGTGACGGTTGCCGAGGTGGGCTTCGCGTACGTGTTGCCGACGTAAAACGTGACGCCCACGCCGCTCTTGTACAGCGGCAGCGTCGTCGCGTCCTGCATCTCGGTCCACCGGCCCTGGTTCCAGCGCCAGTAGCAGCCGTAGAGGGTGCCGGAGCTGGGATCGATCGTGATGGCCTGCTTGCAGTTCAGCTCGTTGCTCGACTCCGTATCGCCGGCGAGGAAGGCGTACCACACATCCCCGGCACCAGCGGCGCGGGCGGTCGTGATGACGGACTGATGCAGCGCCGCCGTGGCCTCGGCGGCGACGTAGCCGCCACCCTGCTGGCACTCGAGGCGTGACTGCGTCCTGCTGCCGGTCTTCTCCGCCTTCGCAAACGACTGAATGACGGGGACAAAGGCGAAGGCGTCGGCGACGTCCGCCGCGACGCAGACGAGCAGCAGGAGCGTCATTGCGCCCGCCGTGAGTGCCCTGGCGCACTTGCCAGATCCGCAACACATCGCCATCTTGCACTTAATTGTTTGCGTGTGCTATGCTTTCTTTTTTTTTTTTTTTTCTTTGGCCTTGTTGCTTCTCCGCAGAGTTGGAGAAAAATTATATGTACACGATTAACTCTGCTAGAGACAACGAAACAAAGAAGGAAAGAAAAAAAATAAAGAAGTACAAAGTAGGCGAAGAATGCGAGCTTGACAGAAAAGAAAAGTTCAAGAATGTAGGAAATGGAAGAAGAAGAAAATAGGTAAAACTTGAACTCAAGCTGTATTACGTAACTTCAACAATTAACTTAAACTAAGTGAGCAGCCGTGAATATGCAAACACGGCGCAGAGCGCAAGAAAAAAAGTATCCATTGTCGCGTAAGAAAGAGAAGGAAAGAAAGAAGGAAAGGGAAAGTTAGATAAAACTAGGTCTTTTCTGTTGTCACTGTTTTACAAGTATCGTTGAGCAGTTACAAGCATCAACCTTTTTTTTTTTTAACGCTTCTTTTTTTCCTCGGAAAAACGGAGTTCTTGAACTGCTCGGAACAAATACACTTTTTTTTGTCAACTCTGGTGACTGAGCTCTGCCAATTCATCACCCCCGCAAAGCTGCAACACTTAATTAAGCGCATGAAAGATAGTTGCGTGCGCTGGTGTCACAGACATCCGTGACCTGGTTGCTTACCGTGCCTGCGCACACTACGAATGAAAGTGCACTGGCGAGGTGACCCAGGTGCCGTACCTACATCTCACGATAATCTCGGCAAGAATGAAAACGGCCAGTGAGGGCCACCTTGCATTATCTTGTCGGCGCGAGCGGCTGTTAATTTTGGTTTGTTTGTTTGTTTTTCGTGGTAACTTGAACAGACACCAAAAAAGTAGTTTCCCAAACTCTTCGAAGAATATTTAAAGAACAGGACACATAACGAAAGAAAAGAGAAATCAGAAAACAAAAAAGCAAAGTTCCTTTTTATAAAAAAAAAACAAAAGAAGTATTAAAAAAAAAACAAAGATACAGACAAAACGAAGTATTCTACATCGAAAACGACAACGAAAAAATGAAACAATGAAAAAAGGGTAAATCAGCAGTGGCGAAGGTGAAAAGAATGAAGTGCGCATGCGTGTAAGGGAAAGAGAAGCGTTGGAACAAAAAAGTCAGGAATTTGTTTTGCTGTACTTGATTCCTTGCTGCTCATAACAGCACTTGAGGTTTAAAAAAAAAAAAAAGGAGAGAACTAAGAGAGTCCGGCCTTTCCTAAACTCACTTTAGCGCAAACAGAAGGTGATGCACTGCGTCGGGAATAGAAATGATACTTCTTTCTCTCGTTCTCTTCCTCGCTGTTCTAGTAGCATCGGTTCTCTTCCCGTGTATCCTCCGATCCTTTCAATCGGACAATTTCTTTTGTTAACGAAAGGGCCTGCCCGCCGCCTCGCCACGTACTGATTCAAAACAAGAAAAGAAGAAAGACAAAAACAGTCAAGAGCAACAAAGGAAGAGAGAACAAAAACAAAACAAAACATGAAGTTGTGCACAAAAAAAAAATTCCAGATTGGAAAGTGTTTACTCTTCGCAGCAAAAGTGCTAAAAACTAGTCAAAGGAAAAAAAAGAGAGCAGAGATAATCGGCTCCGAAGAGAACAAAAAAAAAGGAACATAATAACGCAAATATATAACTTAAGAAAAAAGTATGTCGCAAAAAACGGGAACGTTGATTTAGGGTCTTGGCATGGAATGCAACATACAAGCGTCGCTCAAACATGTGAAAATAAAGAAAAAAAAAGGCAGGAGAAAATTCAAATGATAGGTTCCATTGGGGAGAGAAAAAGAAGTTTGGTAGATGGAAAATAACGGAATAGAAAACGCTGGAAGGCGTTTATGTTTCAAATATTGTGCGGGGTAATAAGGAGACAAATCAAAGAGAAAGGGCGGCATAAACAAGTGGTTCATCTTAATGCACGTTGAACGCGTCATTAATGATGAAAAAAAAAGACAAAAGAAGAAATCTAGAAAGAATTAAATCGGTAAATACATTTGATTGTGTGATGAGAATAGGAGGAAGTGAGCGGCCGGGAAAAAAAATACCTTCCTTTCTTTTCACGTTGTCGCATCCCCAGCCTCAGCATAACAATCTCTTTTTTCCCCCTTAAAGAACGACCTACATAACAAGGCAGTAGATCACTAAAAAACGAAAGTCACTTCAGTAGGACTTATGAAGCAAAAAAAAGGAAGAAACGATTATCACCGTCATCGCGAACGACTAAGTGAGAAAGAAGAAAAAAAAAACGCTTTTATACAAAACAAACAAGCATCGTAAATCTGGAAGAGTCTGAAAACTAGATACATCGAGGAAAACGACAGTAAGCCAAAGCCCAAAAAAAAAACTCATGAAAAGAAAAAAGATTTTGTGAGAACGAAACGAGCTGCTACAACGAATGGTTTTCACTGCTAACAACTGAGTAAACATCGTGATTCACTTTGCGCTTCTTCTCTGACTCATCTTTGCCTTTTGAAAAGTTTCCTGTTTTTTTTTCTTTGTCGAACTTTCAATCTCGCTTGCTCTCTCTTTTTTATGCAGCAGCGAAAGCCAAGGAGATACCACCTTTTCCGTTTAATTTGATTCGATTTAAGATTCTTCTTCCATTTACATATTTGGCATGGACTCTTTTTTCTTTTTTTTTATTTTCCGTTATTTACAATTGTGCAGAACCTACAAGTCCACGTTCGTCTCATCGATCTCGCCAGCCTGCGGCACATCGACATCGTCGAAGGTCTGCGAAATCGTGCGACCACGCGAGCGGCGGCTGCTCTTGCGCTTCGACGCCGTCACGCTGGGCCCGAGCGACGCCGCGTCGTCTGCCGCCGGTGCCGGCTCCAGCGCCGCCAGCTCGTCCTCGCGCAGGCCGCCACCGGCCACGTTGGCATAGTAACCGTCGCCCTTCTGGTGATTGCCGTTCTCGACCACGTTGCCGTCGCCGTACTGGTTGCGCCCACCGCGGCCGAAGATGCCGGCCGCCCCCATCGAAAGATCCTCCGGGTCCTGCCGCTGCTCCTGCGGGTTGAAGCCGCGACCCAGGCGGCGCTGCGCCTCCGTCTGCGGCTGCTGCTGCTGCTGCTGGTTCATCATCTCCTGCTCCCGCTGCTGCGCCGCCTGACGCTCGCGCTGCTGCTGGGCGGCTAACATCTGCTGCTGCTGCTGCGCCGACATGTTGCCGTTGCGGCTCTTGCTGTCGTTGCTCGACTTCTGCGTCGTGTCCGCGAGAATGTACGCCTTGCCGACGCGCTCGCGCAGCACCATCGAGTAGACCGGCGGCTCCTCCTTGGGCTTCTTGGAGGTGATGCAGCAGTAGATGATGATGGCGATGAGCACGACGAGCAGCACGACGGCCACAATGAGGAAGATGACCCACCAGTGCTCCTGCGCCCAGGTGAGCGTCTTGAAGCCGTTGATGAAGGTCGGCTGCGGCATGATGGTGGTCGTGGCGGGCAGCTCCGGGTAGTACTGCACCTCGCACATGATCATGAAGGACGCCACCGGGTTTGGGTCGTTGTCCACGGGCGTCGCCGGAGCGTCCATGCGGCTGACGGCGTTCGACCTGTACCCGTTGATGGTGTAGTAGTAGCCGCGCGGGTACGCCTTGGACGTCATGTCGGCCCAGTAGAACTGCTGGTAGTCGTTGAGGGCCTGCGCCATGCCGGTGGTGTAGTACAGCCCTTTCCAGTACGCCGTGCCCGGCTCACCGTTGTAGCTGTACAGGTCGTAGTAGCCGTAGCGAAAGCGGTACGCGCAGTTGCCGCTGTTCGGCGAGGCCGTCGTCGACGGCTGCAGCTGCGTGCACGCGTTCGGGTTGGCGTCGGTGGGCTTGGCGCTGGAGCCGGTGTAGAAGGACGTGCCATCGCGCAGGCCGGCAGTATACACGTTGTAGGCCAGCGTTGTCCGCGAAGCCGAGGTCGGGTCGCTGACGGGCACGCCGCCGCCGTTGAGGCACATGGTCAGGGAGGTGTCGGCGGTCACCGTGGTGCTCTGCGAGGCAATGTAGGTCGGGGTGTAGGTCAAGTAGCCTTTCATCTGAAGCAGCAGCAGACCACGCAGCTGCGCGTGGGCCAGCTGTGAGCTGCAGAGCAGGGCTACGACCAGCAGGGCCTGCACGAGGCGCGTTTTCGCTGAACGCATGGTTGACTTCTTTTTTGACTTTGTCTGCGTGTACCTACCCTTCAGTGTTCTCTCCGCAAAGAAAAAAAAAGCGAGAGAGAGGGATGAATGAGAAAGAGTCGGAGAGAGGAAGAAGAAAAGCGAGAGAAAATGTTTTTGGGTGTCTTCCTCAGCTTCTCTTGGTGTTTTTCTCTTTCAACTCTGTAGGGTCTGTATCAGAAAAAGAGACAGGTCGCAGGAAAAGTGTAAGAATGAAAAAAAAACAAAGAGTCCAAAGTTTGAAAAACAAGGGGAAAAAAGAGTATATTATGTTAAAAGCTAAATGTGTGTCTACTTTTTGCAACACAACGTATATAAAACACTGGAGAATTGAGAGATCACATGTGACAACAGCATATTGTGCAAGAAAAATAGAGGAAGAAAATAAGAGAGGGAAATAAAGAGGTGTGGGAAGAGGAGGAACACAAAATCAACGAAGAGGAGCAACTCGATCTCTTTAAAAAAAAAAAAAACAAATAAAGTCTTCAGTGTGGAGTCTTCTCTTCGTCGCACTTGCCCCGCGGTGCAGCAGTGCCACTCAACGTAACATGTTTTCCGTTTACTTTTCACAACGGCGTCCTTTTGTAAAAAAAAAAAAAGAATCTTAAGATGAGCGCGGTAAAAACGCATCGCGCTGCTCTCAACCCTCACATCTGTCGAACGTTTAATACCCTTTCCGTAGGAGCAGCAATAATACAATTTAAGTCCTGAACAACGTTTCTTTGATTTTGTGTGATAATTTGAAGCAAACGCAACCGTGATTAAAAAAACAAAAAACGATACCCTTCATGTAAGTGTATGCAGCACCTGAAATGTACGCAGAACAAAAAGAGAAAAAACGTCCACAAAAAAAAATGCGAAAGAGCTCAATTGGTGTATAATGGGACCTATGAAAACTTTCTGCACATTTGCAGCTGCAACAGAAAAACTATCGTATCCCTCGCTCTTTGTTCAAAGAGCAGCACGCACACACATTCAGACCGGCGAAAAGCGACCCATCGCACACAACAAGAGTTGACTGCGTAACTTTTTCTTCGTTTTCTTAACTCAGCCGTCGCTGTCGTGCAGCTACGAGCAAAAGGTTTTCGAGTGTGTGGGGAAATTGAAAGAAGAAAAAAAAAGATTTTTTGCAACATAGCAAAAAAAAGCAACAACTTTCATTTTTCCCTTCTTCTTTATTTTTTTAGTTTCACAGCACGGCCAGGCTCAGCACGCTGCAGATGGCCTCCACCCAGCAGTACGCGTTGTACCGCGCTCCTGCCGCGTTGTGCACCAGCGCATGCGGGCCACCGCCGCTGCCAGACCCCCTCGACACGTACAACGTGGTGACGTACACCAGTCCAGCAAAGGCGACATCACTCGCGAGCAGCGAGGCCACCTTCACCAGCGGCTTGTGAATCAGCTTCGTGTGCGTCTTGGCATGCGTCGATGACGCCGTTGCCGTCCCAGCGCACTTTGAATTGGCGGAGGACGGCGATGGCTGAGGCGGTGGCGTCGTCGTGGTGGAAGCAGAAGCGTGATGACCGCTGCTGCTCGCAGCAGGCGTCGTCGCTGACGTGCTGCCGTACCAGCGGCGCAACACCGACTCCGACAGCCTCGCCCCTGCCCACTGCACACCGCTTAGAATACGCCACGGCAGTCGCGGCAGCAGCGTGACGAGGAAGTACCCACGCGGCGTCAGCGCCGACCACACCGTATCCGCGCGCGCGTTGGCCGCCGAGGGGGTGGACGAGGACGACGACGATGAAAGCGATGTGGCGGTGTCGCGCCACTCCTCGTGCAGGGGCTGCAGGCGGCCCGTGAGGCGCTGATCCCACGTCTGCAGCACACCCAAGCGGGGCACCAGCCGCGACCAGACACCGCTGGCGGACACGCTAAAATCGTAAAGGCCGTAGCAGCAGCCCACGGAGGCTGACGGCGGCGCAGCCGTTTCAAAGACCGGGGCGGCCACAAAATTCTCCGCGAGGGACCGAACAGAGAGCGCGGTGTCGCCGGTCAACGCCGCACCGCCGCTCCCGCCGACGAGGGGCACGAGCCTGTCCAGCGCGCTGCAGCAGGCGTGGGTCAGCGTGTACGCCGCCACACACAGCACACAGCTGGTCGCACAGGCGCGCAGGACGACGATGCCGTACTGACACGCCGCGGCGCGACTGCAGGTGCGGACAAACTGCACGTTTGGCGCCCGCTGCGCGGCGAGCACCTGATGGGCAAAGGAGGAGACAATCCACGAGTGCCGACGCCCGACACGCAGCGCCAGCGCCGAGGTCGGTGTGGAAGCCGACGATGACGACGTTGATGCCGGCGCCGACGCAGCGTCACCACCTCCACTGTTATTATCGTTGTGGTTGCTGATAACGCTGCCCCCCTCCCGATGTTGCTGCTGCCGGCGTGCGTGGGCGGAGAGGGTGTTGTACGAGATGGTGATGCCGCCCTCCTCCGCCGGGTCGATCATCACCCCGTCCGCCTCGCTGCCGTTAAACAGCTCCTCTCGCTGCACGGCGCTCTTGGCGACGTTGACGAGCTCAGCGCGGTTGCGGTGGGCCACGACGCGGGCCAGTTGATAGACCACCGGGGTGGCCGCGAGGGCCACGGTGGCGACGACGGCGTGCCAGCGGAGGGTCTGCGTGACGTCGTGCAGAAAGAGCCGCGCGGATGCACGAGCGGCATCGCTGGTCGGGGCGGCGAGGCTGCCGCTGGACACGGCGACGAGAGCCCTGCCAGCCACCGAGTTGAGCTCTACCATACTAGAGTTGGACGAGAAAAAAAAAAAGAAAAAGAGGGATAGAAAGGCGCGAGTAAAGGTTGTGTATGTTGCGCGTGTGCGTCGAGATGAGCAGCAACAAATTGATTGGGACTATGAAGGGGTACTGAGAGAAGCAAAGAAAACAAATGAGATGGGTACAAAAAAAAAAACAAGGAGACGGACTTTACAAGAGCAAGTCGAGCTCAATTGCCTGAACCGGTGTGTATAGATGTGAGACGCCGCTCAAGATCAGATAATAAAAAACCTTTTTATGTTTCGTTGCTTTGTGTGAACGTTAGCGCGCGTGGGGTATGCAGCTAAGTAACGAGCGTCGGAAAAAAAAAGCGTTAGTTTTGATGTTTTGTGAACTTACGCGTTGCAACTAGAAAACAATGCAGTTGACTCGTTTCAACTTTTTGTTTGTTAATAATAATGAAGGGTGGAATAGAGAAACCTCTTCTTGCGGGCGTACAAAAAAAGAAAAGAATATTGAGAAGGGAGTACGTACTCGGCTACTCGCTACAAGAACTACAAATAAGTGAAAAGAGGAAACGCATCAGAAATAGCAGAGAAAGAAGGGGAGAAAGTGAACACAGTAGTTTGATAAAGGCCTCGAAAAATAAACATTGCTCATGCTTTTTTAAAGAAGGTACTGGATGAGTACCACATAGCAACCATAAAATTTCCGATGAGGAAAGCTTGAGGAGTCACCATCCACGGCTTAGGTTCGCATGTCAATTAAAGCTCAAGAAAAAAAGGATTTTTCTTTTGTAAAACAGCGCAGCAAGCTGAATTGCAAAGCTAAACCATCTTTTTTTAAATTCAACATCGTTTTCTCCCTTTAATAAATTCGTTTTTTTTTTTCGGGTTTGCTAAAGTTGGTCATGAAATTTAGTCTGCGTCCGTGGCTGGTTTTGTGGACGAGGCAGGTGTGGTGAAGAGACGGCTGCCCTGCCAATGCCGCAGCGACGGCGTCTCCTCCACGGCTGCCGACAGCGGACTCGCTGCAGATGTCGCCGTCACCCCACCCACCGGGCTGCCATCCGCAATTTCCTGATGCGGCACGGATGGCAGTGATGGTGGTGGTGGAGGAGCTGGTAAAGCTGGTGGAAGGTCTGGCAATCGCGTCGCTTGTCGGCTCGGCTTTGTGGAAGATGGGGAGGCGTCGTCTGACGGCGCAGGCGACGCCGGGGCGGAGGGGGAGGAGAGTTCGTCCGGCACATCGCCCTGCGCAGCGCCGCTCCCGTCTCCTTCAGAGAAATTCCCAGGCACACCTGCTGTGCTTCCGCAGCGGGCTTCCACCGCTTTGGTTGAACGCCAATAAGAATCGTCGTCACTGCTGCCGCCAATGGTGTCGCGCACTTTGTCTCGTTCTCCCGCCTCTTTCGTCTCCGCAACGCCGGGACTGGACCACGTCGTGTCTCTCGCGCTGACGTCGCTGAGACTTGTTGCGGATGGACGCACCGCCTCCGCCGCACGTGCCGAACTCTCCGTCTCTGTCCTCTCCCTAACCTCGCGTTGAACACCGTTTTCAAAGTGAGGCAAAGCAGGATCGAACGAGTCAGCGAGAGAGCCATCAGCAACGGTCGTTGACCCGGCGTCCGCCGTAGCCGCATCCCGCGTGTCAGCAAACAGGTGGGTCATCTCCGGCAGCAGCGACGCCTCCACAGCAACCAACGCACTGCGTGAGGCCGCTGTGCGCTCCGGCGGTGGCGGTGGCGGTGGCGCTGGACGACTTCCGGAAGATGAAGCGGCGATCGATGCCGTCAACGACGAGGTCAGATGGCCTCCATCCGCAGCTGACAACTCCAGCGTCTTTGCCTCCGCTTTCTCCGGCGCGTCAAAATAGTGATGGCGATGGTTACTGCTGCTGTTCGCGGTTTCGCTGCTGCGCATCAGTGGCGGACGCTGGCCGTGCAGTCGAGCAGCGGTGAGGTCACGCACGGCCGCGTTCTGCCGCGCTCGCTCCTCCCCTTCAGCTTTGATCTGCGCCACCGCTGCCTGCGCCTCGGCGCGGATGGCTGCCATGACCACCGCGAGCGCGTCATCCACCGCGACCAACGCACCACCACCACCACTGCTTGTCGTGTGCGTTTCCGCGTTCCCGTGCTGCGGCAGGGCTAACAACTCGGCCTCTACCTTTGTATAAACGGTGTTCAGCGTTCGCTTGATCCGCTTGCACTGCTGCTGCACCGTCTCCTCCGGCATCCGAACGTCCGCGTTGGCCTGCATGTGCTGCAGCTTCTCGTTGAGGTCCGTCAAGACGTCAATTTCGGCCCGAAGCTGGCGGCGGTCGCGCTCGTGCTGGTACTTGGCATCCTGCAGGGCCGCCTGCAGCGACACAATCTGCTGATCGCGCGTCATCACTTTTGTCTTCCACGCCGCCGTGACGGCCGTCACACCCCCCTCGCCGTCCACGGCGGTGATGGCGGCTTGACGGCCGTCGCGGTAGCCCTGGGCGTGTCCGTCCGCCTTTCCCGCGGCATAGCGCGTCTCCGCGACGTTCTCCAGCTCCTCACGGTGCCGCACGTCCTTCTCCAGCAACCGCAGTCGCACCTGCTCGGCTGCCTCGCTGCGCTGTCGCGCCCACAACTCCTGCTGCACCTGCGCATCCTTCTCGAGCGCGCGCACCTTGTCGGCGGATCGGCCCATCGCCTCGAGTGCACGCTGGTAGTTCGTGTTGGCCTCCTCGTACTGCCTGCGGTAGCGCTCCACGCTGGCGAGAAGGGCGTCGCGGTCTTTCATCGTGTCCTCCACCGCGACCGTGTCCTGCGGCGCCAGACCGACCACGCGCTTCATCGCCTGCTCCAGCTCCGCGTTGTTGCGCTGCAGCTTTCCCTCAATGTCGAGGCGGTCAACTTTTTCGTAGAGGGAGCCGAGCTGCAGCATGACACGGTCCAGCGAGCGCTCCACGGAGTCCCAGTGCGGCGCCGCGTTGGGTGTGGCAGACGCGGTCGAAGAAAACACGTTGGGCAAGCCTGACTGTTGTTGCTGCTGCTGCTGTTGTTGTAGTGTGTTGAGCAGCAAGAGCTGCTGCAGCAGTGCAGCACCGGCAACCTCAGAGCTCGNGCAGCAGTGCAGCACCCGCAATGTCAGAGCTCGCCGGGGCTGAGGCAGCCGCCGCCACCACCGGAGGGGAGACAGACGCTGGGGCAGCTGGGGCAGCCACCAGCGCTCCTGCCGCGGCCGCTGCAGGAGTTCGCTTCGACACGGCACGCACGCACGTCACGTACACGACTGCCGGCCGATCCAGCTCACGCGCGACGGAAGGCGACATCTGATCTTCGGCGGGCGATGACGGCTGCCGACGACGCCGTCCCTCTTCCTCCTGCCGCTGTTGCTGCTGCTGGTGGTATTGCTGGTGTTGTTGTTGCGCACTCGAAGACGAGCGTGTTGGCGTGGCACAGAGCTCAGGGTGCCGCGCTCGCGTTTCCTTCGCGGACAAAAAGACAAGTCGCGACTCCCCGGCGCGCATTCCGACCACGGCACTGTCGAGGCCGTCCCGCACTGCCCCGGCGCCTGGCACGATGTCGAGCGGCGCACCAGCAGAGACGCGCTCGACGCACTCCGAGGGCAGGCAGTACGGCGTGGTGCGGCTGACGCGGCGCAGGGACCACGTCGACCAAAAGAGAGTCGCCGGGACGCCACGCTGCACACTGTTCGCCTCCGCTTCGTTCTCCTCCTCTTCATTTGCTCTCTTTAAAGAGGCACTTCGCATTATCGGGTCATCGCACGACGCAGTGGTGGAGGTAGGCAGCACGCGCACGGTGGGGACGGGGGCGGTCAGCGTGCCCGCCTGCTTCGCCAGCGCCGCTGCGTACTGCGCCAGCGTGTACGTGGACACGAGAAACTCACTTGCCTTATCGCGATCGGCGAACATGCACGTCCACCAACACGCCGCTGTCGCAGCAGCGCTGCGCGACTCTGCAACGCCCCCACTAATGCCGCCCCCACTACTACTACTACTACTACTGCTGGGAGTAGCGTACAGGAAGGTCAGGTACTGCGGCTGCTCGCGGTCCTGGTGAAGCTGCAGCGAGTTGGTACCAAACACGCCTGCCGGATTGTCCAGGGGAACCTTGCACAGCACCTGGCGATTCGCACTCATCAGCACCATCGTTGGGCCGTCCACACTGCCGGCTGGAGACGGAGAAGCGCGTTGCTGCTGCTGCTGCTGCTGCTGCTGCTGATCTTGGCGCAGTCGCTCACGAGCCGCGGCGGACGGCGGAAGCGGCAGCGCCGATGACGACGATGACGCGCCGCCGGAGGTGGATGATGAGGATGGCGGGACGCACAGGGCCAGCATGCACGTGCCACACGACAGCTCGTCGCGGTACACCTGCACGACGGCGTGCAGAACTGCCGTGGGGAGGCCGCCACCCACGATGCGCTCGGTGGAATCGACACGGCCACTGGTGCTGCCGCTGCTGCCACCGCCGAAGTGCGTAGCGGAGGTGCTGTGAGGGCCTTCGTAGGTGAAGCTCGGGGTAAAGAGGGTCCCTGTGGAGCCGGCTGACACGACCGGTACACCTTCACGATCGCCGCCACCCGCGCTGCGAGACGACGACGCCGCCGCCGCTGCTGCGGAAGGGGGTGTACTCAGCGTGGATCGAATGGCAGACTCGACCGCGTGGTTGTAGGCCGCACCAGCGGACGACGACGACGACGCTCGTGCAGCCGGTGCGGGGGCACTGCTGAAGAGCTGCGACAGATTCTGACGCGTGGTGGTGACTTTGGTCGACAGTGGCAGCTCCAGTTGATGCTGCTCCTTTGATGTAAAGGAAGCCTCGTCACGCACACCCGCCTCCTCTCTTTCTCGCTGACTTGCGGACGCAGCTGCGCGAGAGTGGAGAGGATCCTCGAAGACGTTGCTATTTGAGTTGCGAGTGTGGGAGCTGTGTGTGGCGCGCCGCGGCGCGATAATGTCGTCGTCTGACGCGTCGCTGTCGGACGAAAAGAGAGCTCGTCGCTTCATGCGTTAAAAGAAAAAAAACTAGTTGTGTTTGTGATGAGCAACGAAGAAAATTGAAACGATAGAATATGCAAGAAAACCCAATAATGTTGAATGTAAAGCTGGGGTAATAAAGAGAAAACTGTAATGCCGCACTGTTTGGTCAAAGGAGCGTCGCAAAAACAAAAAGGAGAGTGAGGGGAAAAAATGTTCATGGAGCGCTGAAAGAAACAGAAAAAATGTGAAGCTGCTAGTCTTCTTTTTCGTGCGTCTAATCGCTCACCTAACTCTCCAAAAGCGTGCATCTTTGGCAGCGCTTCTGGCTCACTTCCGCTGTGTGCTGCTGCACTTATCCTGATAACGCAAAGCACACAACTTGTTGCTTTAAAGGCATGCTTGCGCATTCACAGACAATTTCTGAAGTGGAAAAGGAGAAGAAAGCAATTGATGTTGCTCTACATGTCATTTTGAAGCAACGCTTTCCGCGCGCTGTTTTCAACAAGGAGAAGTGCTGACTCATTTTCTATAATTTGTATTGTTCTCTTTTGAACTAGCAATACACGGAATTTCTATAAAAGTATACATAGTAAATTGCACAGCAACAACTAAAGTATGAGTAGTGTGCTTTATTTACATCAGTTAACAGAAAGAAAAAAGGCGGTCGGCAAAGGCAGCATAACAGCGCTACGTGGCGATCGCCAAAATCAAAAACAATTCTTCTGCTAAACTTTTTTTCTTTTTTGGCGAATGTTTCAGCATATTGTCAAGTGTCGGCGTTCGTAGCAGAGTAGGCGATCTTTCGTCAAAAAGCTGGTTATCGGTCTCGCCGGCGAACATTGTGGCTTCTCAAATGTCAGAGAAGGTGTCGTCGTGCGGGTTGTGACGCAGCAGCCACTCCGCCAAGAAGTCGACCGGGTCCTGCGGCCGCGTCGCGCACACCTCCAGCAGCCCCTTGTGCAGCAGCGGCAGCACCCGCTCCTGCAGGTAGCGCGTCATAGGCTGCTTGCGCGCCTCCAGCTCCGCCAAGTCCGCCTTCTTCAGCTCCGCCAGCGCGGCATCCTCCTCCGCACGCGCGTCTGCCTCCTGCGCACATTCGGACGTCTCCGCTGCGGCCTGCGCTGCCACGAGGTCCGCCTGTGCCCGCGCCTCCTCCTCCTGCAGACACCGCCGTCGCACGGCATCCCGCTGCAGCTCCTCCAGGCTCTTGCCGAAGTTGTGAGGGCGGCCGATGATGGCCTGCTGCAGCAGCAGCTCCGTGTCGCCAGCCGGCACCTCGGCAAAGGCGGATGCCGGAGGTGGGGCTGGCACCAGCGGCTCGTGACCGTCCACCGTTACGAGATGCACCTCCGCACGGCGCTCCTTGCCCGACCCCGCTGCTCCCGCCGCTGCTGCTGCTGCGGGGGACGAGGTGATGGCGGCGGCGGCACATTCGAAGTAGCTGAGCACCGAGTACGGCGCCTCCTCGTACTCCCGCTTGTAGGTCTGCATGTCGCGCTGGAAGGACTCGACGCTGACGGCGTGGGTCGACTCCACGGCGGGGGCGCCGGCCATCTGCTGCTCCGCCGCCGCCCCCATCGACCGCAGTCGACTCAGCAGGAACGTGTCGGAGGCCTGCAGCACCACGACGTGCTCGGGCAGGCGCTCCTCACTCGCCACCTCCTTGCCTCCCCGTGGGCCCGCACCACCAGAAGAGGCAGCACCGCCGCCGTCACCGCCCTCCGCACCGTCACTGCCCGCTGCGGCACCGCTGCTGGGCTCGCCGATGTAGCGCGGCTTCAGCGCCTCCTCCTCCGTCGCGGGCGGCTGCATGCTCTCCTCGGCATCGTCGCTGAAGAGCAGCCGGGCCAGCTCCAGTGTCGTCGGGACACCGTCCAGCACGAAGCCCTGCACGCGGCAGTCTGGCTGGGCGAGGCGCCAGCGCAGCATGAGGGCGAGGGCCCGCGTCTGGAACGGCGCGGTCTGCAGCATCGCCTTGAGCTGCTGCAGCTCCTCCTCCTCCTCCTTCGACTTCTGCGCGTCCTTGCCGGCGTTGCCCTTCTTCTTGCCCCCACCACCACCACCACCGCCGCCAGCCGCCCGCTTCTTTGGGTTGGCGTCCGGCGTGGGCGGACGCGGGTGCAGCCGGAGCAGCAGCACGCGCTCCATCTCGCCGACCTTGTTCGCCCACGCCTGCACCTGCGGCTGATCCGCCCACCACTCCTGCACAAAGCGCCCAAGCTCCTCCTCCTCCTGCGGGGTCAACTCAAACGCCGAGGGCGAGACCTCGTGTTGGGTGGCGGCGACGCCGTTCACGGTCGGGTGAAGAGTCGGCGGATGACCGCCGCCGGCGACGGTGTGGCTCTGCGCGCCGATGTCGGTGCCAACGCTGTCGCCGTCGTCGTCGTCCGCGTCGCCCATCATCGTCGTCGCCGCAGCCGCAGCGCTGACGTCAGCAGCCGCATCGTCGGCATCCCACTCGCGCTGCTGCCGCGCCACGACGCGCCGCCGCTTGATCACCAGCCGCCGCGCCCGCTCCGCCTGCAGCACCGCCGCCTTCGTGCTGTCCATGCGTGCTCGCAGCGCCTGCAGGGCCCCCTTGTACTCCGCCACCACCGAGTCGAGCGAGACGCAGGGCAGGCGGTAGAAGTGGGCGAGCCGCGTCGCGAGGAAGGTCTTGCCCGACAGCGGGGGACCGACGAGAGCGAGGCGCAGCGGTGTGACGCCGCGGGCCGCAGCGAATTCGTCGGCGACGGCGCGGAGGTGACGGCGCAGCCCGCCCTCGGCCACCCACGTGTTGGGCAGCGGCACCGCCTCCACGCCGCCGTAGACGCTGCTGGGGTCGGCTGCCACCTCGGCGGCAGCGGCCAGCCCTTCGTTGCCGCCGGCGTCGTCCTGACGCTCCATCAGCGCCTTCATCGTCTCCGCCTCCACGCGCAGGTTTATCGTGAACTTGTCGACGTCGCGGTAGAGCGGGTAGGAGGCCGGGGCGACGGGCTGCAGAGCACAGCGCCCGCCAAACATGCGGTTCACGCCCGCCGCGATGGCGCTCCACGAGTTGACGTTGCTGCCGTCCGTCGCGAAGAGGTAACGGCGCTCGGGGAAGGGCAGGTTTGCCGTGGGGCAGCGCAGCAGCTTCCGCACGAAGCAGGCAAGGTCTTGGACGTGGACGAGCGGGACGCGCTGCCGGCCATCGCCGAAGATGGGCAGCGTTGCCGCCACCGCCGTCGCCTTTTTATCCGCTTTTTCCGGTTGCGCCGACCACGCCAGGCGGAACAGCGGCTCGAGGGCGTCCTCCTCGCCGCCAAAGGGAAGACCGCTGCAGACGACAAAGGTGTCCAGCGGCAGCCCCTTGGCGTGGTGGGCCGCCGCCACCGCCTTCTCGGCGTCCCGCCAGCTCATGTAATGCAGATGGGGGACACGGCGGTTGTACTGATCCTCCGTCAGCACCTCCGCCGCAGCAGCAGCAGCCGCGTCACCGACCTCCTCACCGCTCTTCGCAGCACCACCGGCATCGTCCTCGTTGTCGGCCTCCCCGTCACTCAGCAGACCCCCCGCGGCAGCGGAGCCGTCGCCGTCGGCGCTCGTCACGCCGCCGCGCATCGCGTCCACCACGGCGTGCCGCGCGTCGTTCTGGGCGGAGCGGAGCAGCCTCTCCAGCGACAGCGGTGGCGGCGGCGGGTACGGTGCCGCCACGTCGCCCTCCGCGTCGCCGTCGTGCTGCTGCTGTTCCTGCGCTGCCTCGTCTTCGTCGTCCTCCGCCTCCGCAAGACCGCTATCCGCGGCATCGTCGGCCGTCGCCGCGCGGAGGGCCGGGGTGGCGTACCACGTCATGAGACTTGACAGCAGCACGAGACGCTTCGGCCGCGCAAAGGACGGCTGCTGCTGCAGAAACTGCACCACCTCCAGCACCGTTTGCGCCTGCCGCAGCTCCAGAATAATCCAGTCGCACGCCAGCAACGCCGCCCGCGCCGCGGCGACGTCGTGACGGGAAAAGAAGGTGGCGGAAGCGGACACGCGGTCACCCACGCCCCCGCCTGCCCCGCCATTCTTCGTGGAGGACAGCGTGCCGGGCCTCGCGTGGCTGTCGTGGTGGGGATGGGGGTGGCTCGTGTTGCCGCCCGGCCCGTCGTGGTCGACCAGCGGCATCGTGTCCGCCTGCGACATGTCGCACGGGGTGAGGGTGCCGCGGCTGTCGTGCAGGAGGCTGCGGTCGCCATCGTCGGTGAATTCTGTCGCGGTGCCAGAGCCGTGGTGGGTGTTCGCGCCGCCGTGCAGGCCGCTGGTTTGTGCCGCCTGCGCCTGTGCGGCAGCGACAGCGGCGGCGGCGGCGGTGGCATTGAGCTGCTCCGCGGCGTCGCTGTCCCACGTGCAGCCGTACACGCGGTAGGTGGCGGGGAACTGCTGGAACTGGCGCAGCACCCGCTTGCCCACGAAGGTGTCCACGTAAGAGATGAAAACGTTGATGGGCGGCATCGTTGAATCTTGACCTGTTTTTTTTTTTTGTGTGTGTGTTCGCTTCCTTCTGTACTGCAACCAAGAAGAAAAAGAGAATAAAACAAAACGGAGTCAATGGCAGTGAACAAAGTCGACTCCTTGCAACTAGCACTGTGTTTTGATTGTAAATTTTCAACGCACAAAACACCTTTAAAAATGAACCAAGAGGAATGAGAGCAACAAAAAGGGGGTTATAAAAAGTCAGTGAGGAATCCTGTGAGAATGAAGTACAAATACTGTTTCCGTCACAATTTTGTCAAAAATTTCCGATATCCCACAAGAAAACAAGAGCCGCACTGCTCCGCATTTTTTTTTTTTAAGTGCAGTACGCGATGCCGAACAGTAAATACATTATAAATTGGAGGGTTCACCACTGCGACACAAAGCCGTTCCACGCTGCAAGTCCTCCACTTTGTTGCCCATTCAGCCTTCTTGGAACCGCCGAAGATGCACTTACCTGGGCCAACACGAAAAGGTGAAGGTCCTGCGAAAAGAAGGACGACAAACGCTCCTTGTAAACGCATGCAGGCGAATGCACACAGTCCTTTTTCGTTCCTCTTGTACAACCTCTGCACTGTCATTGCGCACATGTCGCTAGCTCAGGCAGCACCACAAGGAAATCTCTCTTTTTTTTTCTTTTTTTCTGAGCCATTTTTTTTTTTCTGTATAGGTTAGTAATGATCCTGCAACGGCAAGGGCAAACTTTAAAGAGAAAAAAAAAAAAGAACATGTCAAATATTTTTTATAGATCGACAACACAGCAATGACGGCGACCAAAAACTAGTACAGCCACAGGAATGAATACAGCTCATTCATCAACATCACCACTAAAAAAAAAAAAAGAAAGCTCAAAAACAAAAACACCGAGACAGCGCAGACTCGCAAATTACCACTCTTTCCTTAATTCGACTTCCAACCTGCACTCTCGATTTCAAAAGAAAGACAAGAGGAGACGAAACCGGAAATGAGTGTGTTACCGTTCACCGCCCACGCCTTCCTATCAACATGACCACAATTAGACCAGCAAAAACTACAAATGACAAAGTGAAAACTAGCTTAAAATTCAAATTTAAATGCAAACATAATCAGATCCGAGAAAGACACGCACGACGCCTAAATAGAAAAAAAAAAGGAAAAGCAAACAAGAAGGGCTGGTGAAGTAAAGAGTGGAGCAGAAAAAAAAACCGCGAAAAATCTTTACACTCTAGTTTTTTTTTTCTCTCCTCACGCTCTGGTGCCCTCAGATTGCCGTTCTCTGCCTACTCGCCAGCGATGAGCTGGGTGATCAGCTTGTGCACGAGACGCTCACGGTTGCGGCTCTTGCGGTCCAGCGTGTCGCGTGGCGCACTCTCCAGCGCCTCAAGCACCGTCGCCAGCTCCCGCTTCACGATCTCGTAGGCCGCGCCCTGCTGCGCATCCTTCTGCGCCTGGCCGCGGATCGAACGGAGGTAGTCGTCCCACTCGACGTAGAAGTCGGAGAGCAGCTGCAGGCGCAGCGGCACCGAGCCGGTCTGCGCCGCCATCTCGAACGTCAGCTGCAGGCACAGGCTGAGGAAGAGCGGCAGGGTGAGGGTCTTGGGCGACGTCAGCACAGCCTGGTTGTCCCGGCAGACGGGGTTCTCGAGGAAGGTGAGGAGGATGCTGATGTCGTCCGCCGCCAGGATCGCCGTGACGGCCTCCTTCCACTCGCCAGCCGCCGCCTTTTCCACCGCACCCGCCACAATCGCCTCCGGATCGAGGACGGCCGCCGCTCCCGCGCCGCCGGCGCCGCCACCGCCCGCAGCGTTGGACAGCTGGTACTGCGAGAGCGCCACCTTTACGTCGCCGACCTCCTCCTTCAGCGAGCGCAGCGACGAGGACAGCTTCTGGCGGAACGCCTCCGCCTCCCGCAGCCGCTGCTCGGTGAAGTCGGACGACGCCTCAACGGTGCCGCGGTTTCGCTCCTGGTACTGCTTCGTGGCCGCCCCGATGCGCTTTAGGCTCTCGTCCACCGCGCGGCGGAAGGCTGCCACCGACTCGGTGTTGTTCAAGTTCGTCAGCACCGGGCCCTGCACGTCAAGCTTGCCGGCCTCGTTCGCGGCCCGCTCGACCGAGATGTGGAGCTGCTTCGCCAGCAGCGTCTTCAGCGCCGCCGACGCCGCAGCCGCGCTGCCGCCCTGCACCTCCTGCACAAAGTTGCGGATGCTGAGCACGAGGTCGCGCTCGCCCTCCGTCATCACACCGTACTCGGCATCGCCGTTGCTGGCAGCGTTGGCGGCCGGCGTCTGCGTTGCCGGCGACGCCACCGCGGACCCGCTCTTCTCCAGCCGGGCGCGGTTGCGGATGGCAAAGGTGCGGCCGCTGTTCTGCGCCTCGGTGCGGTAGCGCGAGTCCTGCAGCAGCCGCATCGTGTCGGACACGTTCTTCTGCATGCCCACCAGGTCGGCGTCGATCACCTTCACCTGGTCGCAGAACTTCTGCGCCTGCGAGCGGACCAGCGCCGAGACGGCGTGCTCCGACATGCCGCTCGTCTTGCTCTCCCCAGCCAGCGAGGACGAGACGGCGGTGATGGGCGTCATGGCGGCGTTGCCCGCACCACTGGCGCCGGCGTCGCCCGCACCCGCCGCGCCGGCGCCACCGCCGACCATCGCCATCGACGGGAACCAGTTCATGACGGAGTCGCCCTTCGCCACCGCCGCGAGGTTCGACGCCCCGGCGAGGCGGCTCGAGTTCGGCATCGACTGGACAAACCCGTCCTTGGTGCGGATCGTGATGAAGAGCTCGTAGCTGACGGACTTGCTCTGCGCCGTCTCGGTGACCTTGCCCACGGACGTGGTCGAGCACAGCGCCGGACCCGCGGTGCGCCACGACGTGGTGCGGTAGGCCTTGAAGAGCGTGTGGTGGGTCTCGATGACGACCGCGTAGGGCCGGGTGCGGGAGCAGAGCGTGATGTACTCCTCGTCGGCGGTGACGCTGATGTCGTACGCCTCGTTTGGCTCGTCCTTGTGCGACAGGTTCAGCTGCTGCTTCAGCGTGAACTTCTGCGACTCGCTCTGGTACGCCCAGAAGCGGATCTCGCGGTTGCCCTGCGCGGCGGTCACAATGAACACCTCCTCGCCCGTCTCCTCGCTGAAGGTGTGGTGCTGGAAGAAGCACGCGAAGGTCGGCGTCGCGTCCTCATGCGGCTCCCAGACACGCCCCAGCACGCTGCGACGGGTGCGGGTGGAGACGAGGTCGAGGTGCGTCGACTTGGCTGGCACGAGCAGCAGCTGGGCGGACTGGTGGTAGTCGATGACAGGGTACTTGACGGCCGTCTTGGGCGCCAGCGGGATCTTGCTCTTGATCACACCCGTCGACTCCTCCACCTCCATCACGTTTTGCTGCCCGAGCACGTAGAGCCGCTGCGACTCGCCGGCAGTGGAGGCGAAGGCGTCCTCGTCCAGCACGTTCTCCACCACCGACACGGCAATGTCGCCGTTTGCCTGCGTCGTCGGGCAGATGATGGCGAGGTCCTTGCCGCCGACGGCGTAGAAGAGGGTCGGGTGGCCCGTCATCTTCTCCGTCGAGGTCAGGTGCGCCACGGCAGATGCCTTAATCGTCGTGTCGTTGTGCTTGCCGTGACGGTTCAGCACGCGCAGCACGTTCGTCTGCTTCACGTTCATGCACAGCAGGCGGCGGTGGCTCGCGAGCACGGGCGACGCGCCGGGCGTGAAGCTCGCAGCGGAGGTCTTGCTGAGGGTGACATCAGACTTGCACGGCTGGATGTTTGCGTCGCTCGTAACGTAGTTTAACGCGTCCATGGTGCCTTGTGTTTAGTCACTGTTTCTTTTCTGTAAATGCTATGGTGATAAAGGTTGAATGCCTCGTCACAGTGAGGAACAAAAAGAGGAAAAAAAGCTGATTGTATAAAAATGTTTTTTCAAAAGCCAAGATCAAAACTGAAGCGGCTGCACGACTCTCTCTCTCTCGACGCGGAAACAGTAAAGGTCGTCGTTAAACGCGAACGCCGCACTCAACGGACAACGCGAAAATATGAGCTAGGTTAGCTTGGTTTGATTCTGCAGAATGGTCACAGGACGTTTATCGCCCGCAACAGAAGCAATTAAGAGAATGTACAATTTATTCAAAAAAAAAAAACAGTGGGACGTAAGAGAGGGGAAGAGTGGAAAAATGTGGTGTTAAGAAATTTCAAAAGGAGCGTGTCCTGCAAGCAACCAGTAAAAAAAAAAAAAATGAGGATAGCGAGCCATGCGATTTACGTAGTCAAAAATACAACATGAAAAAATGAGGCAAGCAAGCGAGCAAGCATTGTCAATGTTTGAAAACAAACAATAAGATAATTCTTTCTTTTTTTTTTAAGAGCAAAAAAGAAACAGCATGCGCTTTTCCTTCTTTTTTCGTCCTTTTTTCCTTTTTTTTTTTTTAGTTGGGGTCTGTTATCCAGTACTTATTACTCGAATAGGATCACAAAATGGTAATTAAATAAAGCCTGTTTAAAAGAGAAAGCAACAACTCTTCCCTTCCCCTTCACTCATTCATTACGTTGCCGCCCTTGATGTGCCACAACCGGCCACCAGTCTTAAACTCCGCGACCTCGGCCACCACGCGATGCACAACCGCCTCCGGCACGCTGAACGGCGACGAAGGAGCAGCCTTGCTTGCGCGCGTCGCAGCCGTCTCTGGAGGCGAAGTCAAATTGCGGTCTCGCACCACCTCCTCCAGACGCTTCAGCAGCGCGCTCTGCTCAAACTGTCGAAGCTCCAACACAACAGCTAGGATGGCCGGGCGGTAGTAGTCCACGAGAGGCTCGCCGACAGCCTTGAGAATCCATGTCGAGTCCGTGAACTTCTCGAGAGACTGCTGGAGCGCTGTGCTGAGCATCGCCTTCGACGCGTGCGGGTACCGCGACTCCTGCGCCCGCATCACCAAATCCTTTACCCGCTGCTTGTTGATGACGCCGTACTCGGTGAAGAGCTCCCGAATGTAGTTGCGAATAGGTGCGATGTCGGAATCTTTGAAACCCATGTCGACACCACTCGCGCTTGGCGAGCTGTACGGCGACGCGGAGGCGTTTGCGGCGGGAAGCCCGCCCATGCTAGACGCCACTGGGGAGGCCACTGGTGATGCTGTGCCGTACGGAGACGCCGCCGCTGCAGACATGCCTAAAGCAGGAGCACCGCCACGCGCCAGCAAGAAAAGCTGCGGCGGCGGACGGCCGGCGTTGATGTACGGAAGGTGGGCCGCGACCTGTACGCACCGCCGCTTCCACGCCTCCTGCTGGCTCGCCTCCTCCGACGCAAACGTGCTTTTGAAGGTGCGAACGGATGCCTCGCGGGTGGCGCGATCGGCTGAGACGTACTTTAACCGCCAGCGACGGTGCGCCGGATTGCTTTCGCTGTCGTTCAGCAAGGCAATTGTCATGAGCACATCTTTGATGGCGCGGCGCGACGCCGACGACGCCACCAGCGCGTTCAGCTCCGCGCGCGTCAGGCTACCGTCCTCGCTTTGATAGAACCGTGACAGAATCACCTCGCGGAGCGCAGCCACAGAGCCGCGAAATTGCTCGCAAAAGCGACTGATCCACACACCGTGCATCCACACAGCGCACGTCTTCAGCGCTTCCACCAGCTGCGTCTCAGGGACCGTCGCCATCGCCTTCACAACGTCGCTTGACGTGTGCGGAACAACCACGGTCTGCAAGAGTGGAAGAGTAATGATGTGGCAGCGCTGGAGCAGCTGCGCCGTCTGCTCCACCACTGAGGTGCTGTTAGCAAAGCGTTGAATGACCATAGACGGGTACGACTCATCGCCGCCGCTGATACCGCCAGACTGGAGAATTTCGGGCGGAAAAAGACTGTTCTCGATTTTGCCCGGCTCTGCCGCAGCCTTGGCGCCGCCGAGCACTGTTTCCAACGTTGATGAACGCAGCCTCGACCGCATCGCCGAGCTTTCAACCGAGTTGGCGCGAAAAACTTGAATTTCGCGTGCCGTGTCAGCATCTTGGTTGAGCACGTAGCTGCGTTGGCGCTGGAGGTCTCGCTGGATGCGATCTGCTGCCGCGAAGCCTGGAGTAGCGCTTGTGTTTGGTTGACTGCAGAACGCCTCGCCAACCCGCACGGCTCCGCTCGACGTAGGCGGAACGTCCAGCGCCGGAGTGAACTGCTGTATCGTGGACACAGGGGTGAGGTGAATGCCCTCCTGTGTGACGTAGCCAAGCACGTAATTGGACTGCGTGTGGAACGGCTGTGCCTGAAGGGTGTAGTTGTACGTGTTAAAGCGCTGCACATCCATTTGACTGAAGAAGTCGTTTGTCGCCTCCTGTGGAGGTTTGAACGACGCCGAGCCGAAAGTGTCCAAGGTGCACTTCATTGTCAAACGGGAGTCGGGGGTGAAAACTGAGCGATCTTTTCCCGCCGGTGCAGGTGCTGCACCACCGTCGCACGCGGCGCCGTTAGTCGAAAAAAGACGCACTTCCGTAGCTTCATATGGACGCTGTTTGCGACGCAGAGGATACTGGAAAATGTGTGCTTGCTGCACTAGCGACGGAGAAAAATAGATGTTGAAGGATGCGACGACCTCGTCATCACCGATGTCGACCGGCCGTGACCCAAATTTCATTTTTGATTAATTAAAGGAAATTAGACGGCGCAAACTAAAAACTTGCAGTGGCAAATTAAGCGCAACAATGCAGTTTTGTTGGACAAATGTGACCAAAAAAGTTTTTTTCAAATTTCCATTAGAAATTTTTTAAAAAGGAAGAGAGCGAAAAAAAAAAAAAGAGAGAGAGGTGCGGATTTATGAATGGCGCGTGTAGAATCTTTATTATTATTATTATTGTTCAGTGCCTCTACAATGTAAGGTTCTAACAACATATCATCTTTGTTATGCTGTTTAGTACATCAAGTACTGCTGGGCGAAGGTGAACCAGAAAAGACAATCACACACAACACAGAAGAGAACATAAAGTGAAAAGCTTTAGTTTCATTAATCCTCATAATTAGGATGTCGTGAAGAGGCTAAGCCATTTCATTTTTTTTTTTAATAGAAATAGTTTTGAGATCTTGTAGTAGACGGGTAGCAAAAAAAAAAAAAAAGGAGTAAGGTACAAAAATGTGGTTTCGTGTAAATAAGTAAAAGAGAAAAAGACGCAATGTTCTTTTCTCTTTTTACGCAACCGCCATAACTCATCTGCAAGCGAGGTAAAAATAATATATAAAAAAACCTATTTCTGAAATCAGCAACTTGTCAATATCACCCGAAGCAAATTGATTGGCGCAAAGCAAAGAAAATACAAATATGGGCACAAGAAAAAAAAAAAAACACTCAATTCGACAGAAAAAAAGGGGGCTGCGCAGCTTTCTCTATTATCAGCATCTGTTTTTTTTTTTTCTTCATTGCCTGAAACCAAAGCCACAGAAAAAAAAAAAACGGCTCGCACGAAAGCGGCTCTGCTGAACTAGGCAAGCATTCTTTCAATTGCTACTGCACCGTCAATGATGTAAATGAAAAAAAAAGCAGAAAAGCAACGTTTACACAACGAAAACAACTCTTGATTTTTTTTCCCAACAGTCAAAAGAACTAAAATGTTTTTTTATTATTATTTGCACCGACAAGCAGAAGAGGGTGGCAAAATAGCACGTGGGAGGAAAATAAACAAATCAAAAGAAAACAAGATGTCCAATGCTCATCACACGTAAAATAAACTCTAAAAAAAGTATACAATTTTAATCGTGCTTTGCCTGCGCGTAGATCTTCTTGACGAAGAAGGACGACGAAAAGTAGCCCACAGTGCCACCAACAATCGCTAAAAAGAGAGAAAAGGCAACGCAGTAAGAAGAGTACACGATCCACATGTACAATCCATACATGGTGGTTTTGAAAAAGTAAAAGTACACCGCGTAAACAAATGCGTAAAGTGAGCAGGATGCCCCAAAACCGATTGACATCCACTTCCAGTGGTGATTTTCAGTGGTGAGTAGTAGAAAAGTGGTCGTGACGGAGACACAGGCAGTGACGGCAACGTAAAGAATAGTGGAGATGGTCAAAAATCCGTACAAGTGGAAAATTTTGTACGACCACAACGACGTAAAGACAAAAGAGAACTCTACAAAAATAGACACAAAAGGGAGAGCACCACTAGCCAGCAGCAGCGAGCGCGGCGCCAGCAGCTTTCGCGGCGGGCGAGGAATTAATCGTGGAATTTGGTTCACGTGCGGAATGTTTCGCCTTCTTTCGGTCCGGCGAAAGACGTATCGGCTGCAGAGCACACCCGCCAAACATAGCGGATAGGCAATAAATCCCCACAGCGACAGCACGATAAAAATGCCTTTGACATTGGGGAGTTGAGCAGTACCGTACAAAATGGCAGCGATAGACGATGGGACGAAAGCCACGCCGTAGGTGAGCGGCACAATTAAAAACGTCACGTGAAACGCGCGAATCCATTTTGACGCCATCGGTGGCGCCAAGAGGCCGCAGCCCATAAATTGGTAGCCCGAAACGTACCCTGCGATTGCCGACGTGAAAACGTAGCCCAGCACGGCGTACGTGACGAGGTTGTGGTTCATGGAAATGCGGTAGTTGCTAATAACGGAAAGCACAATGCCTAACGTGATCATCACCAGCAGCTGGGAGCCGCACCCTAAAAGACCGCAAAAAATACTGGTGTGCCGCGGCACGCGGAACACGTCCGCGTACAGGCAGCGCCATCCGGACTCGTCAATAATGTCCTGACCGTCAAAGCTCAAGTGTGAGTCCTGTTCCATCTTTGCGTATTCGGATCGCATCGTGCGGCTGACGATAAGCATAATTACGCAGAGGAGGAAAAACACAATGAGCACTGAATTTATAGCAGACGCGAGCCGCGTGCGTGACCCTGCGTAGCGCGTCTCAAACACGGTCGAAAAGCGATTGGCGTAGCTGACAGTGGAGGGCTCGAAGAGAACAGTGTAGGTAAACTCGTACACGGTGTCTTCCTTCAGCGGCACCGCGGACGATGTCTCCAGCGTCACATTCACAACTTGGTTTCGGTTGACACCAATGTGAAACGTCCGGTGCAGGTAAATGTTGTATTCGGAATCGCTAGCAGTGGCGTGCCCAATAGCACCCCACACGGGCATTTCGTCTATGCTGAGTTCGTAATTGTAGCGGTTTTTGATGTACTCTTTTAAAACACCCACCTCTGCGGCGTTGCCTTTAAATTTGCAGAGCAGTGCGGCTGTCGCGTTCTGATTAAAGCGAATATCTGTTTGCAAGACGTAACCGTGATCGCCAGCCAGTAGCTCGCCAAGTGTGAGGGGTTTTTCGCTCGACAGCAGTGGGCAGCCAGGAGCGTCTTTGTAATCGTACGTCTCATACGGGTTTGCTGCCGGGCTCATTTTATCCGCAAAAACGCGGATTTCGTCATTGTCTTGGTAAACGCGGTCGGACTGCCCGGAGACAAATGCGGCTACGGTTGCGAAAAAAAGCACAAGTGCTAATAGTGTAGCAACTCGCGGTGCACAAAGCCGTTGAACAGTACGCATTTTTTTTTTTTTCAAGGATATCTACGGTGAATAATAATGATATAAATTGGCAATGATAAAAATGTGAATGGCGTGAATTTCTGCCACGTCGAGTATATAAAAAAACCCCTGCGTTTGATAGAATTTATGTGTGGAAAAGAATAAATGAAAACAAGCAATTAAAGAAAGAAGGGGCGAAGAGCAAGCGATGTTGGAAAACATTTAAAAATAGTGATAAAGAGGTCGAAACTGCTTGCTTTATTAATCAACTTTTCTTTTCTCTAGTTTTGAGCTTAAGCGTACAACGAGTCGTACCCGATCATTTTTTCGTTCTATTTCCTTAAATAACAAAAAACCTTTTTTGTTTTAAGGTAATGATTAAGAAGCCGTTTTCATTGTAAACGGAAAAGTTAAATCCGTCTACTTAATCGAAAACACTTTAATTTATCGTAGACATGTCCAAAAAAATAAAAAAAGGAAGGTAGGAACGCACGTTCATTGAAAGTCTTCTGCTGAGCCCGTAGAAAACGAACAGATGATAACAGAAATGTAGTTTTTATAAAAAAAGAGTCTTTTTTTTTTGCCGGCCACCTGTACTTTTTTGTGATGCCGCGTGTGGTTCTAGTTTCGTCCTGTTTCTGGATTCTTTCGCATGGGTGGGGGAGGGGGGGGGGTTTCTCGGCTTGTTTTCGAGTGCTCGTCCTCGCTGGGCATATTCCTTTTGCCGGAGGGGGCAGCGCGGGGGAGGTCCGGGGTGCCCACGACGCCTGCTCGGCGAGGGGAGAGGAAAAAAGGCTTGAACTCGGAGCCCAGGGGATTTCAAGGCAAGGAGGTAGGCAGAAGAGGAAAAGGAGGAGAGGAGGCGAGAAAAATTGTGGAGAAAAGAAAAATGAGGGCAACAACTTCAGTGATCAATCACTTCGCTGAAAGAATGACACTTGCTCAGTTTCTGTAGCTGATTTTCGCACACCATGCAGCGTTTTCGAACCTTTTTTTTTCGATTTCTCAAAGGGGAGGCGTATTTCATGATTCAGAGTGAAAAAAAAAAAAAGAGAAAAACCAAAATAATAAAAAGGTATTTAAGTATTGGAGGGAAAGGGAAAGGGGAGACAAGTCAGAGGCAGCCGGCATTTCTTGGAGTGAAATGTGAAGGATGCGGGTGTGTATAGGCGAAAAAAAAAATATATATGTAAATATAAACGTTCCAAGATATCAAAAAGAAAAGTAAAAAGGTATGGTTGGGTATAATGAAAACAAAAGTGATGACTCAGCAGCTCTGTCGCGAATTTGCTGGCGTTCCGACGGAAAAAAAAGGTTATAATCTCGTCAGACACGCAGAACCAGAGGAGCTCCGTTTTTTTTTTTCTCAGGTCTTCTGGGGTTTTTCGTCGTCGACACCACTCAAAAGTCGATGTGCTTACCCATCGGGATGGCCTGGAAGCGGTCCTGGTCAATGCCGGCTGCGGTGAGCGCCTCGGCGAGCAGCTGCGGCGGCTCATTCAAAAGCTCATCGGAGAGCTCGAAGGTTGCCCAGTGCACCGCCATCGCCTTCTTGATGTGCTGATCCTGAAAGATTTGCACCGCGTGTTTGGGATCAACGTGCTCTCGCTCCATGAAGTACTGCGGGGCATAGGCGCCAATCGGCAAACTCGCCATGTCCATGGGGCCGAAGTGGGCGTAGATGTTCGTCGACACGTCCGCGTTGTAGGCTGTATCGCCGGTGAAGAAGTACTTTTTGTACTCGTTCCACGACCGCTGCGCCGTCGGGGTGGCTTGCAGCGGACCCGCCGTCGCATCAGAGCCGCTGTACGAAATCGGCGTCTGCTTGTCCAGCGTCGTGGTGGTTGTGGTGGTGTTGGTGGTGGCCGCGGGGGAAGGCTCACGTTTCCACCCAACACACCACCCGCACCACAAGGCTTCGTTGTTCTCGCCGATGCTGCGCTTGCCCCAGTGCTGCGCCGGCGCACACCCGATGCGCACCCCGTGCAGCTCGCACTCGCCGTACCAGTCCAGCGTCGTGATGGACGCTTTGGGGATGCCCCAGCTGTGCAGCAGGCGGTCTGCCTTCAGCGGCAGGACAAAGTGCGCCTCCGGAAACCGCTTGTACAACTTCTTCAAGCTCTTTTTGTCCATGTGGTCGTAGTGATTGTGGGAGACGGTGACGATGTGAATGGGCGGAAGCTGATCAATGGTTGTGGCGGCTGGGTAGCGACGCGCCGGGCCAGCGAAGGAGACGGGGGAGCATCGCTTGGAGAAGATGGGGTCGAAGAGGATGTTGACGCCGTTGGCGAGGCACAGCAGCTGCGTGGCGTGCCCGATGAAGTACACGCGGTCCGTGTGCTGCTCCTGCGGCTGCCCGCTCTGCGCCTTGCGCCACTCCGCGACGGACTCACCCATGTTGCACGGCGCGTACCAGATTTTCCCGAAGGCCTTGTAGCCACCGGTCGGCTTCTCGTGACTGTGCGTCATTTCATAAAGCGTGCGCTTGATCCGCACCCACGAGAACTCCGGCACACTCTGCGAGTTGCCGTAGTTTTTGAAATGCTTGCCATCCGTTTCGCGATTGGACCAATAAGACCCGTTGGGCGCTTGATGCAACGGCACGAACGGGGTGGTGGAGGCGGTGTCGGACATGCTTGCGGCGTGCGTGCGGTGCTGCTGAGCTGGGCGAACAAACTCCGACGAAAACAGAATACTTGAAAAACGGAAAGGGTAAGTAAAGGAAATAATAATAATAATAATATAAAATAGAGCACGCAAACGAGAGGTCTGTATACAAAAGCGAGAGGGAGAGAAGGGTGGAGTGTAAAAACAAAAAAGATTATTTATTAGTACTGTTACGGGGCCGGAGAAAAAGCAGCTGGACCGTGGATACTTTTCTTTCGGTCTTGGAGCGAACCTTGAGTGGAGAGCGAAAGAGGTAAAGCAGAAAGAAAACTTCGTGGTATAGTGCGATGCGTGTATATAATGACTGTGAAATGAGGGCTGTCAGTGTGGCGGAGTGAACGAGAAGAAAGACGAATTAGA